>PVKA01025923.1:0-32371 GCA_004027165.1 Ctenomys sociabilis
TTTTAGGAAAGGATCTACAGGTTGCTCAGAGTCTCACTACTAGATCTGACATGCAGTGATACAGCCTCCCAAGAGCTGGGATTACAGGCATGTGCCACCATGCCTAGTTTCAACTACCACCGCCTCAGGGGCAGGGCTGGTGAAGCAGGCCTGGGAATTGAACCCCTTGCCCCTGCACCTACTTGCAGGCACTTTAATCTGCTGAGATATTTGGCTGGCCCTGACTCCTAAGATATTTTAAAGCATTTCTTTCTTTCTTTTTCTTTCTTTTAAAGCATTTCTATCTGGTTTTAGGCATCTAAAAATTTTTCTTTAGTCCAGTGTGGTAGTATACACCTGTAATCCAGCACCTGGGAGGCTGAGGCAAGAAGACTGTGAGCTCCAGGTCAGTCTAAATAGCAAGTTCAAGTCTTGACTAAGTAGCAAAACCCTGTCTCCAAAAGATGGAGGAAGGGGAGGGGTGTCCTACAAATAAACATTTTTACTGATGCTTCCAGAGTTTGGGAATATAAATATGTACACATATGCATAGACAGACAGACAAACACACACACACACACACACACACACACACACACACTAAGGGATATCAAATGGAATTGAACTCAGGGCCTGGTGCACGCTAAGTAAGCTCTCTACCCCTGAGCTACAGATGGAATCTTAGTAAATTACCCACATTAGCCTTGAATTTACTATCATTTTATCTCAGCCTCCCAAGTAGCTAGGATATAGGTAAGTGCCAAAGCACCTGGCTTCTATATGAATTTTCGGAAGACTAACTTTTAGACTATTTTTCCTATTCTATCTGTGATAGGAAAAAACCTGAACATTAGTGTAAATGAATTAAATGTAAATGGTCAATAACTGAAATGGGTAAATAAAGGAGGATTAGCTTGGACAACCTAAAGAACCACAAAACTAAACATGTGGTACAGATCTGTAATCCCAGCACTCTGTGAAGCTGAGGCAGGAGAATCACAAATTTAAGCACATTCTGGGCACATTCAGTTTCAATGCTTGAAACTGAGTTTCACAATGCAGTTCAAGTTTGAATTCACTTTGTAGCCCAGGCTGGCCTAATATTCACAGCTTCCTGTCTCAGCTTCCCAAGTCAGATCTAGTAGTGAGACTCTGAACACCCTGTAGATCCTTTCAAAAAAAAAAACCTCAGGAGTTACCAGACAAACTAATGCTTGAAAATATTAGCTGAGACAGAAGAATCACAAATTTGGCACATTCTGAGACTCAACTAAGAAACAGCTGGAGATGTTGGAGATGTAACTCTGCAGAAAAAAACTTACAAGCCTTCAGTAAATCAATCAATCAATCAATCAATCCATCAATCACCTCAAGTCACCAAATTACCAACACTATAAATTTTGACTAGGTAAAATTCATTCTGGCCAAGCTGTTATGTTGAAAATTTTCTGTAATCCATATTTTGGCAAGAAAGGCATACCTATATAGCAAATAGTAAGGTAATATATAAGGCATTTCCATTTGCATTTAATGTATGGTGGCTTGGGCTGGGGATATAGCTCAGTGGCATAAGCACCTGCCTGGCAAATGCAAAGTCCTGAGTTTGATCCCTGGTACCACCAAAAAAAAAGAAAAAAAATTTTGGGTCCTGCCCATTAGCTAACTTGTTTAAGTACCTGCTTAAGCAAAGGCAGTCAGGCTCAGGATATTGTGGTTCCATCCCCAGATCCTCATGCTTTTCCAGACCCGCCCTTAAGGCATCGTCAGGCAGAAAAATAAAATAAAATATCCTTCTAATGTATGGTGGCTAAAAATAAGAGCTAAAAATAATTAACTTAGGAAGTTAGAAAACTAGCAGTGATACAGATTGGTCAGAAATAGGGGAGATGCAGAAACTGTCTTAACATTTCTACCTTACAATGCTGGGAATTAACTGTGTTCCTAAACTCTAAGGGCTGCAACCACTTAGTCCTAACAGGTGTGCAATTCCAATGTGGTATAACCTGTGCCAAATTAAGAACTTTATTCCAAAGTCTCATTCAGATTCCTGAGATCAGTCAGTCCTATTGTGCTTCCCGTTGTTAGCCAATATGTGTATAATGTATTTATTTTTTTCTACATTCCTTTCTCTCATACCATTTTTTTTCCCCACTGTTTTCTCTCCCAAACATTCTAAGAGGCCTCCAGAATTCTTCTCAGAAGATTAAAAAAAAAAAAAAAAAAACCCACACCAAAACCACATTTCTTCCCTGGTATTATTTTCAAATACTTTTTAAAAATGCAGGTGCTTCTTTTTTCTTCTTTTCCATGGTGAAGCCTTTAGTCTTCCATCACCATTTCCAACATCACACCATTTAGAAAAATAACTTTTCCTTTGAAGTTCATTCCTTCTAGTTTACTCTTGTCTGTTCTCTATCTGGTCCACTTCTATTTATTTCTCATATTTATCCTGTACTTGAGTCCCTGCTTTATAAGCTTTCTCCACCTTACATCCTGCTATTGACAACATCCTTGCAGATGACCTATCTAAAACTTAAAAACTGAGAAGCCTGAGCTTCCCTTCTGACTTACTGATCCACCTCTGAAGTGTTGAACTTTAATCTCTCACCAAATGATGTTTTCTTCTGTTTTTTTTTCCCCCTTTGTACCAAGAACCTAGAATTTATAGTCCCTTTTTATCAACTATCTACCTTTACTACTTCTTTACAATTTTGTTTTTCTTTGTAGTTCAGATAGGGTCTTGTGATGCAGTTCATACTGGCCTTGAATTCACTAAGTAGCCCACACTGGCCTTAAACTCACCATGATCCTCCTAACTCAGCCTCCCAAATACTAGTATTATAGACCTGTTCCACCATGCCCAACTATTTACAATTTTGAAGCAACTCCACAATCTACCCATTTTTAAAACACTCTGGAGGGCCGACAAGATAGCTCAGTAGCCTAAGAGCCTGATTAGGCAAGTGCAGGGACTGGGATTCGTCCCCAGCACTACATGCACACCAGCCCCACCTCCAGGCATGCTAAGCTGGCCACTGAGTGTGGGCATGGTGGTGCACAGCTGTAATTCCAGCACTGGGGAGGCTGAAAACAGGAGGATCACTATGAGTCCAAGCTGCACAATGAGACACTGTACCAAATACATAAATTAAAATAATAGTAATAATAATAATAATAAATAAAACATTTTAGAGCTAGGTATGGTAGTGTATTCTATAATTCTACCCTCAAGAGGCTGAGGGAGGGGGATAGCAATAAACTGGAAGCCAGTCTGAGCTACATAGTGAGTTCAAAGCCAGCCTGAAATACATAGTGAGACCCTGTCTCAAAAACAAATAGATATAGGGGCTGGAGAGATGGCGCAGTAGAATAACTGCTTCCCTAGCAAGCATAATGGCCTGAGTTCAATCCCTGGTTCTGCAAATAAATAGATAGATAGATAGATAGATAGATAGATAGATAGATAGATAGATAGATAGAACATTCTGAACTGTCTTTTGTTCTCCTTTACTACTAGCCAGGCAAAAATCCCAATTCTTAGATAATTTAACTTACCAAATTGCAGGTACTGAGTATAAAATTACCAGTCATCCAGTACTAGCACAAATTCATAACCTTCAATTTAGCTAGTTCCTAGCACTTCCTAACAATCTTTGATCATTACTTACTTGGCTTCTACTACATTTCTCTAACTCTCTTGCATTCTTGAAATTATTGTTTTTACTTTCCTAATCATACCTTACTGGCCTATTTCAGAGATTTCTAGACATTTTCTTGAGCCTTAAAATGTCAGTGTGCCCCCTAAGGATCTGTCCTTAACCCTTTTCTCATACTACTCTGAATTAGTGATCTCATCACCATAGATTCAACTAACACCTATTTATATACTTTTTTTGAGACAGAATCTTCCCACATAGTTTAGGCTGCCCTTGAATTTGTGACCCTACTGTCTCATTTTCCTAGAGGTAGCATCTATATTTTGAGGACTATTAAATAGTTGACTTCAGTCCAGATCCATCCTTAAACTACAGAACTGTACTAAAGTATCAAACATCTTCCTTTGGATGCTCCTTAAGTATAATAAAGTTAATATGTCTATGAGTAAGTACACTGTCTTCCCCTCTACCAGGAGTGTTAAACCTATGGCCTATGGGTTGGAAATGCCTGTGTTATAATAACCTACAGGCCACAGGTTGGACATGTCTACAATCATCACCAAAACAGTTCCCTAATTAGTCAGAATTATCCTAGACATCTCTCTTTCTTATCCTATATGGTCAGTAGGTTCTAAATAATTCTCCACCTTGTTTTTGTTGCATTGGTTAACAGGACTCTGAATGAACTCCATCACTGTATAAATACTACAACCTCTTTGATTTTACCATGTACCAGCAATACAAAGTACCCTTTCACATTCAAGAATCTTATTTCAAGACTGGCTTCACTACACAAAATCTAAATTCTTTATCTTAACATAATACATGAGACCTCTCAATCTCTGCACTTTGCATGCCCTCAATGGGGTGTGGGGCGAGAACAATAGTGCCCCTCCTCCATGTTTTGTCTTCTTTGGGGAGGGGGGCACCAGGACTCAAATTCAGGACCTCAGACTTGCCAGACAGGTGCTGTTCCACCGAGCTAAATCTCTGGCCCAAATTTATTCTTTTCTTTAAACTTCACTTCAGTATTCCAATTCTTAAAAACTTTTCTTGATCTTCAGTCTATATTAATAGTGCCCCCTGGGCTGAGGAGATGGCTCAGTAGAATAATTGCTTCCCTTGGGAGCGCAAAGGCCTGAGTTCAATCCCTGGTTCTGAAAAAAAAAAAATAGTGCCCCCTAATTTGTGGTCCAAAAACAAAGCACGTGGTGTACATGTTATTATGACACTTATCAATTACACTGTGAATAACTGTCTCTACCAGTTCATGAGTACCTTGAGAGGCATCATTTGTATATACCCAGGGATCTAAAACAAAGATACTAATAAATGTTTACTGATAATGACAGTTTCCAAAATACTCCTATATCCTGACTCTGCTTTATGTAGCAATAACAATGCATTTATAGGGCGTTATTTACAGTCTGCAAACTACTTTAACAACATAATTTGACATAATTCTCAAAGACATATATTCTATAAGTATAGTGAGACAGGTTATGTACCTCCATTTCACAAATAACATGACAGGTTCAGGGATGTTACATAGTTTCCCAGTGTTTAGTAAGGAAAAGATTCATGATTGAAACTGCAGTCTAAGTGTTGCTCTGGTACCATCTGTCTTTATATCAACATAGTGATAATTATACTCTGACAAAAAGAGGTCATCAAGGGGGCTGGAAATATAGCTCAGCAACTGCCTGGTAAGCATGAGGTCATGAGTTCGATTTCTAGTACATTAAAAAAAAAAGCAGAGAGATCAAAAGGCTTCTCATTGGCCTGATAAGAGATAAGCATGGATTGCCCACATGCCCTCAAAAAAGTTCAATAAATTCAACATCAGTGTATTCAAAACATCAAGGTATTTATTCCACTGGTCCCTTCTAATTTTTGATGGTTTTTAGAAATATTTTTCAAAAAAAATATTTTTCCCACCATATTGGATTTTTTGTTTGTTTTTCTTACGGAAATCTTAAGTCTCTGAGACTTAGAATTTTGCTACTGCTGCTTTTCTAACTCCAAGTCTGTCTGTCTGTCTGTCTGTCTGTCTGTCTGTCTGTCTGTCTGTCTCTCTTTTCTTTCTCTGGGGATTAAACTCAGGACCTTGTGCTTGTCAAGCAAGTGCTTATTCTACTGAGCTATCTCCCTGGCCCTTCTAAGCCTTTTTGATTCTTCAAATTCTGTCAATTCCCTGACATCTTCATTGTTATAATCATAGTTCAAGGTATTCACTAGAGGGGCTGGGGAGATGGCTCAGTGGAATAAGCACTTCACTGGCAAGTGCAAGGGCCTGAGTTCAATCCCTGGTTCCCCACATTCCCGCAAAAAAAATTGTTATTGAACAAAATCAAAGTGTTTAAAAAAAAAAAAAAAAAGGTATTTACTAGAAAAATCTAATCTCTACTATTCTCCATCCTAAACTAAACAAAGAACTACTAGATTACCTATACAAAAAATTTTAAGTCATCCTCCTTCTGATATTGTGGATGGAACCCAGGGTGCTCTATCACTGAGTTAAATCTCTCTACTACCACCCTTTTCATTTCATATTTTGAGATGGGATCTCATTAAGTTGTTGAGACTGGCCTTGCAAACATGATCTTTCTGCTTTAAGTCTTCCAAGCAGCTAAGATAACAAGAGTATGCCCTTGAGCCTGGCAGTAGCTCCCCCACTCTCGTATTTAGGACAGGGTCTACTGGAGTTCACTACTTTTTCTGCTTTCAGTCTCCCAAGTGCTGGGATTACAGGCATGCGCCACCACGCCCAGTCTCAATTGCCCATTCAGCATGCCCCATAGGTCTAGCCAGCAAGGGATCAAAACCTGGGCCACTGCTTCTGCCTAAGTAGGCCCTTCAGTACACTGAGCTATCAGGCCAGCCCAGTAGCTTCTTTTTTTTTTTTTTTGTCTTTTTGAGACAGGGTCTCACCGTGCAGTTCAGGCTGGCCTTAAGCTCACTTTGTAGCTCAGGCTGGTCTCGAACTCACAACAATCCTCCTGCCTCAGCCTCCCGAGTGCTGGGATTACAGGCATGCACCACCACGCCCGGCTATAAATTTGCCATTTTGTTTGTTTTTGTCTTTGTGGTACTGGAGATTGAACCCAGGACCTTGGCCATGCTAGGAAAGTGCTCTATCCGTGAGCTACATCCCCAGGCTCCAGTAGCTTCTTAATAACTGAAAAATAAAAAGAAAATCTTGGCTCTTATTTTCAAGTTCTCCTATTTTGGCCATTTTCAGTCTATTATGTATCATTCCAATCTTTGCCTGCAGCTACAATTGCCCAATTTAATCAATCCCAAAAGCAAAATGTTTGATTACCTCTTAAAAAAAAAAAAAAACTGTTGCTCATCTGTTTCATTCCTATACCAAAACCTATAGCCAATACATATCTACTTTCTAATATCATTGGAAACTTGTACCATATCTACAGTCTCTTTTCCTTAATTCATGCTTTAGTTATCTCACATTTCAACTATTCCATTAATCTTCAGACCAGACAACCATGTGGGCCAGGAAGATAGCTCAATAGAATAAGTGCTTGCCTGGCAAGCAGAAGGGCCTAAGTTCAATCCCTGGTTCCACCAACAAAAGAAAGAAAGAAAGAGAGAGAGAGAGAGAGACAGACAGACAGACAGACAGAGACAGACACACACACACACACACAAAAAAAAAAAAACCCTTCAAACCCTCCAACCAAACAACGTGTGTGTGTGTGTGTGTGTGTGTGTGTGTGTGTGTGTGTGTGTGAGTCAGGATCTCCCTATGCAGTTTAGGCTGACCTTGAGCTCATGGTGCAGCCCAGGCTGGTCTCAAACTCAAAAAGGATCTTGCCTCAGCCTCCCAAGTGCTGGGATTACAGGCATGTGCCACCATGCCTAGCTGAAAACCTGTCTTAAGCCTGTGCCCCTTTCAATAATTTGTTCCACACAGTATCACTAGAGTTACCATTCAAAAAGCAAGACAGTGGGTCACTATTTGACTTTAAAACTGTCAATAATAATAACAATGAAGACCACATTGTGTGCAGTACTTATCACTAATCACCCCCCACAGTTTCCACTGATCATCCAAAACCCTCAGAAGAAGACCTTATTAACTAAATAGATGAGCAAAGTAAGGCTTGTGAATGCTAAGTATCTTGTTCATGGTAAAAATTCTAGTGGTAGTACTAGGATTCAAACTCAGGTTGTTCAACTCCAGAGCTTGCATTCTTAATTATCCAGAGGCTCTATCTTGCTCACTAGCTTAAACCTCAGCTCTTCACCTTGATATACAAAAGATCCTTTCCAGTTTCATCTCCCACTCCTTGTCAAGCATTTTTCATATTACTGCCACATACAACTCTGTGCCTTTCAGCTACTCTTTTTTTCTACTCCACTCCTACCTTGACTGGAGAAATCAGACTCATTTAAGGACTACCTCAAAACATTACCTTTTCAAAGATGCTGTTTCTTCAAATTAAGAAAGTCAATTCCTTCTGATTATCATACCAATATGATGTTTCCAATTTCTTATATTATTATTTATTTATTTATTTATTTATTTATTTATTTTGCAGAAACAGGGATTGAATCAGATCCTTGCACTTGCCAGGGAAGCACTTATTTTACTGAGCCATCTCCCCAGCACCTCCTTAAGTTATTTATTTACGTTTCTCTCATTAGATTGCCAGCACTCCAAAAAAATCTATCTTAGTTAACATCTTTTTTATTTCTGCATCTTCAAAGTCAAAAACAAGGCCTGTTACACAAGTAAATGTTACTATCCTCTGCCTATTTCAATCCTACGCATCCTTCAAGGCCTCTTTCCTCCTGTATAAAACCTTTCCTGGCCGGGCGTGGTGGCGCACGCCTGTAATCCCAGCACTCGGGAGGCTGAGGCAGGAGGATTGTTGTGAGTTCGAGACCAGCCTGAGCTACAAAGTGAGCTTAAAGCCAGCCTGAACTGCATAGCGAGACCCTGTCTCAAAAAGACAAAAAAAAAAAAAAATAAAAATAAAAAAAAATAAAACCTTTCCTGGACCATTCTACACCAGTCATTACTCTCTCCCTTCACATTCAAAAGACTTGCTCACTATGCCAAACAATTGGCAATTATTAATGTCTGAACTTATGAATATTTATTGCCCCAAGGATCAGGACTGCTTTTTTACCTTACTTTTGTTGTCTCCTCACCATTTTAAAGTAGAAGCAGTAGGAATTTAATGAACAGTAGCTATTTGAATTACTTAATATTTCAAAATGTTTTATTTATTTATTTATTTGGTACAGGGTCTTACTATGCAGCTCAGACTCACAGTGATCCTCCTGTCTCAGCTTCCCCAGCTCTAGGATTACAGGTATGTGACACCACGCCCGGTTTTGGTGGCCAGCATGGCACACTTGGGGTTCCGGGACTGGCAGGGCATGCAGTGCCAGGCACCAAACCCAAGTCCTTGCACTTGCCAGGCAGGTACTTGGACCGCCAAGCTCTCTCCCCAGTCCTCAAAAGATTTTATATATCATTTCTTTGTGTGGTGGAATAAATCTATATTAGCATTACAACACATTAAAAGTTCTTTTCACCAAACTTTTCCTTATAATTCTTGCCGATTCATTCAATAGCTCTGGAACTTGAAGCTTTTAACTCTCTACTGAGCATCTGTATTTCCTATTTGGCATTTTCCTTCTAAGCTAATTTGTTACCATAATGTTCTCACTCTCTCTTACACACACACACACACACACACACACACACACACACACTCTGTTCCTTTGATTTCTCTTGGACACACGGTACTGAAGATTTATTTTAGTATGGTTAACAGTTTAATGGGGGTGGAAAGAAAAAGAAAAACCTTTTTTAAGAGTTATCTTTTTACACAGATAAGTCTACAGAATAGACTGTATACACAGAACTTAAAAGAGTCCAAGCTGATGACATACGAAATACAACTAGTAAGAAACAATGAAGTAGCTATATGACCCTAAGATCTATGTGAGTCAGCTGAAAATATGTAACAAAATTAATCAATCCTAATAAAGCTAAGATACTGAAAAAGTATGGTTAAATTATCTCAGATTTAGAAGCAAGATAGCTGGCAACAGAACCTAAATGACCATAATATTGCCCATTAAAAATACATTCAGTCTAAAAAAAGCATAAATACTTCAATTTGGTTCAATCTGAATGTGTGATAATTTACAGCTATTAAAACCTAGGCAATAAAGGGAAAATGTTAAATGTAAAATAAAAACATAACATTCAACTTACTAAATGAATATACACACAATTTAGACAATGCTCTCTAAATGATAAAGGAGAATTTTTATATTATTACAGGATTGGTAACTTCAAAGGGAAAGGCTTTACAAATCTAGGACCTGATCTATATGGGAAAATGTACATGTTTATATTATCGTCAAAAACAAAAGTAAGTATCTGAACAATTCAGGTCAAATAAATTTCAGTGGGAAGAGAAAAAAACAATACATAGAAATTTGTTTTGTGTTTTAGTTACCATATCAATTTTGCTGATGGGCAACAAGGCAAACATGCTTATACAGCTAGATATTTTTTCCTAGTTTATTTCCATTTCTTACTTGCAAGTTAGCTAAGAAACAAAAATGCTTAACAGAAGGTAATTAAAAGGGCTATAGTATTTCACCTAATTCATTTATGCCATTATCAATTTTATCAATTTTAAAACAGAAGAATCTGACCTGAGTCAGCAACTAGACTAGGTTCATAACCAAATTTAACTAACCAGGAAACCTAACTACCCATGTGACACGTAAGTGCTACTGATAATGTTAGTCACAAGCTTATCACATTTATACATTAACCACAATATTTGAATCATCCAAAACTCACAAGAAGTGAATTTCAGGCATCTAATACTAAACTCAGAAAAATCTGTATTTCTCTAAAGGTGGCTGTGACGTGTACATCTGCAATTCTGTACAGAGGAGACTGAGGCAGGAAGATTACCATGAGTTAGAGGTCAGTCTGGTCTACACAGTACAAGGCCAGCTTATACTACTACAAAGTGAAACTCTTGTCTCAAAAAACCTAGTAAAATTAAAACCTATTATGACAAGCTGGAGGTTGTGGTGCACACCTGTAATTCCAGTCCTGGGGGTCCAGGGCAGGATGATTTCAACCTCTAGGCCAACCTAATCTATCTACTAGTAGTAAGAAACACTTTAAAAAACAATAAGGGCTCTAGTGACAGTTCAATTATGGAGTGTCTGTCAACTGTGTCAGAGGCCCTAAGTTTGATACCTAACACTGCGAAGGGTAATAATAAAAAAAAACACTAATAAAAAGCAAAACATAACTGTAATCATAAAACAGAGGCCATCTCACTAGGATAGAAAACATAAACTTTAGAGACAATAAAGAAAAGATTCTGGAGTAAATGACTACTTGTATTTAATACCAAGGAATGTTTATAAAATGGTACAAAACTAGCACATACTGGACTTAATAAATCTGCATTTTAACATGTCAGTTTTCAGAAACATCACTAAATGTAACACTATGGTACAAAAACTGGATGCAAAAAAGAGGCATGGAAATGAAATTTAAAAGTGGAATTTGGAGTCTGTAGGAAAGGCAGACTTTCAAGTGACTGCATAAGAAGCTAGAGACAAGACTCTAGTGCAAACTAATCTCTAATCATGTGCTCCCCACCAGAAACTAACTGGCTAATGAATTCCATAATAAAGTTGTCTCCATGAAGAGGATACAACGACATAGTTTTTTGTTTTTTTTTTTTGCAGAACCCAGGGATTGAACTCAGACCTTTGTGCTTGCCAGGGAAGTGCTTATTCCACTGAGCCATCTCCCAGGCCCCTCAACGACATAGTTTAATCACATATTTTACTAATAAACTAAGTATATTAACTGATAGGCCTACTTCTAATTGATAAGCATATTTTAGTTCTAATTTTCTATACTACCAAGCGCTCCTTTGCCATTCACCTAAATCAAATAGATTTTATTACATACTAATAAGCTATGACAGTTAACTGGACTTGCATCTCACCCCTAAGGAATCTGCCTCATGCCCGGAATTTCATTTTTACTGCATTACAGTAGTACAAGAAAAACATCAACATATATATAAGGAACAATAAGATTCATATGCACAAGGATAGCATAAATTCAACTGTTCAAGAATGTGACTGGTTACAACACTGTGCTGAAAAGTACCCATGGAAATATATTCACAAACGAAGTACAAATAAAATGATGAAGCAGCCTGTCCCCTATTCCCACATCTATAAAACTCCAAGATTTCTTGACAGGATGAATGCCTTAACTTTTTTATTTTCTTTCTAAAGATTTCTCTGGACAAGTTTTCCATAACACTCTATTCAGCTCATTACAATACTTGGTCCAACAGAGTACATTAAGGTAGCTTCGGCGATCCACATAAGCCTACATATAAGTTAGTGTACTTTTTGAGACAGACTGAAAATTTTAACTTGAAAAAGAAAAATGCAGTAAGGAAAGAAGTATTCTGGTTTTTAAATATTTTAATGGAATCACACTCATTTTAAAACTGGGTTAAGTGCTCACATACAGTGCCAGTACAATAGTAATATAAGGAATTATCTCTTATAAAAAATGTAAAACTAAATATCCTACAACGATTTTAAATTATTGACAAGATACAGATACACAGGAAATAAAATTTTCAAAATCAAGTTGATGAGTTTTCTCAAGGAATTAAGAGTATCATACAACTATCAATTAGCCTTCTATTTCTGTTTTAAATAAATCTGTTGGCATGCTTTAAATACACATCCATAAATTCTGTCCTACCTCAGAAACATTCAACTTTTTCTTCTAGAGTGTGTGGGAGTGTTTATATGAGAAGAGTACCCTCTCTGACAAAACAGTGTCGATAGTTTTCTAGTATTTCTTCCGGTCCACGAGTCTTTTTCCCTCTTAACACTCCTCTCTCCCCTACTCTGCACATACAGCCTAGGCCCCCAAATCCTGCCCTGACCGTTTGTCCAATCCCATATGGCGCCCCGTTTTCGTGCTGGGTGGCACCTGAGGGCCGAGCACGAACCCCTGCGGCTGGTGCTAGGCAGGCGCGGACCGGGCGGACGGCTGTCACAGGGGAGCGGGCGTGGGCCCGAGCCGAGGTGATTTCTGCCTGCTCTTCGCCCGGCCCCTCGTGGCTGAAGGTCTCCTGGCCCCTCTGTCAGCCCCGGGCAGCCAGGAGCGCAGCTGTCGCGGGAAAGGCAGCTAATCGCGGTCCCGAAGCTGCTCTGACAGCCGGAATAGAAAAAGAAGGGGGCTCACAGCGGCGCGCAGCCCCAGCCCTGGGGCTAGAGAACCATGATAGCAAACCCCCGCCCTAGCGCGAACTGGAGACCGCAGAGCCACCGACTCAGCCTAGCCCAACAGGGGCCCGCCCAGGGGCCACTCCCCAAGGGAGGCAGCCAGTCACTCGCTCGCCTAGTCGGCCCGCTCCCGAGGGGACGGGCTCCCGCCCGCCCTCAAACAGCTCACGCCAAGCCCTCGGGCTTCGGCCACCTCTCACCTTTGACGACGCGGTCAGCCCCAGGAGGGGGCGGCGGGGGTGGGGGCGGGGGCGGTGCTGCCCGGGCCGGCTCTGGGGCGGCCATGCTGGGCCCGGGGCTCAGCTAGGCGCTGGGCCGGGCGGGGTTGGGGGCGGGGGCGGCGGCTACCAGAGCCAAGCGACGGCGCCGCCGGGGAACATGGCGGACCTTTCCCTTCAGAGGGGCTAAGACCATCATGCACCGCGCGCGGGGGCGGAGGCGGGACAGGCTCTAGGGACTTGAGCAAAATTACTGAGGGTAGGAGAGCAGCAGCGCGAAACCAAGGGATCAGGTTAAAATTCCTCGCATGCAGAAATGAAAGTGAGTAAACGGGGCGGTTGGTAGATGAAGATGTAGTAAATAAGTGTAGGAAGGCCACAGGCTCCTTGTAAAATGGAGACTTATTCAAACCTCAGAACGTATAATAATAATTAACAGCTGCCGGATTTGACTACTAAAGCGTTGATGGCAGACTAGATAATAGTGGAGGAGTTGTAGGTTCTACTGCAGATACATGACCATTTAAAAATTTGAAATAGAATTCAGGCCCCTATGTTTAGAGCTTGACATTGCCAAGAGTTTGTAGGGTTCAAGGGTTAAGTCAAAATTGCTATGGAGAATTGAGAAAATGACACCAACAGATATCCAAGTAATCTGCAGAATTCTTTTGAGTAGGACATAGCCTTTCTTTGATTCACTGAGAAAACAGATTTGGAAGGCAGTGAGCCAAAAAGAGTTCCTTGTTTCTGCACACAGAATTCAGAACCAGGTGACCAACAGAAATTTTGTAGATACACTCAGGGAGAAGGCAATAGGGGAAAAAGAGCTGTTACTGCATCAATAATTATAATGAGGGGTTGATAGCTCAGCGGCAATAAGTGCCTGTCTAGCAAGGACAAGGTCTTGAGTTTGATTCCTGCTACCAAAATAATAATTATTATTAGATCCTGCTACCAAAATAATTATTATTAGACATGCATTGCTCGAATGGAGGACAGGGACCAGCATATACTGTATTTTGATGGCATAGGATCCAAGTGGGATGGAGTGCGAAATTCTTGCACATCTTCCCACTCAAAACATGCTCACAGTCTGTTCATAACAAATGGTGATAATTAGGTAAGCAATAGAACAAAGGTCTCTGCATCCTATTTCTTTTGTGTCAATTTCAATGATCCTGAGACCTGGAGTGGAAAAAAAAAAAAAAAAAAAAAAGGAAGAAAAGCTCAATGGGCATTCTTTGCAAAGCTCACAAAATATCTTTTAAAAGAGACTTAGGAGCAAAGAAGGGGTGAAAATGGATCTTTCTGGTGTGAAAGTGCCATAACTCCCCAGGTGAAGGGGCCATGGAAAAGTAAGAAAGGAACAGGAGGCACACCAAAAACCTGTCAGGGAGAGGAAGGTACCAGGAGTTCCTGGACCCACCAGTGCATTTGTAATAGAACTTTGAAAACCCAGAAAAATCACTCTCAGGAATGGAGGGAGTAGGTATATAAGTATTGAGTTATTCTGGCAGGAAACATACTAACAACAGTAACAGCAAAGAAAGGCACTGTATTTAAGGGCTCACTGACTCTTTGAGTATATATCCTTTAACTCCTCTAGTACTCATTTTCACTCAGTGAAATGATTCTATCCTGCTATCTTTGGTACACCCCCCCAATAATGACAGCATATAAAAGGGAAAAATGACAACAAATTTCATTAAATAGAACTATCTTACAGATTTATTAATGAAAAATACTTTACAAAAACAGTATGTTTGGCCCTAAAATAGATCAGCCGACTGGGGGTTTACAATGGCGACTAAGCAAGTGGCAGTAATGGCTCTGCTGCTGAGGACAAAGGGTTTGTTAGTATTCCTGACTCCATCTCTTCAGAATGGTGAATGTTATGTTGGCACCTCTGCACGCCAGGTTTGGGACATGGGAAAGACTGACAGGCCATACATATTACCTCAGCAGGTGAGCTTCCCTGGATGATGTGGTCAAAACCCTCCAAAGACTGGGAGATGGGGAAAAACAATAAAGTAATAGGAATAGATGGACAAAGTAGAATTGGAAACTGTAGTAGGAAAGAGCTGATGAAGGATCATGTGGAGGTGGGAACAGAACAGTATCTGAGAATGATGACATTATGGCACTAAGGAATGGCTAGTGTCCAGAATAATAGGATAGTTCAACTTTAAATTGACTCATATAAGCCCTAAATAGCAGCTGCTTCCTTTTGCTAGGAGAATCTAAGTTGGAATTTAAAATTCCTCCCAAAGAGCCAGGTCTCTATAGACATTTCTGGTATGCCTATAGAAACTGCCAGTTCTCACAACCATGACAGGGATGCAGGGTACCAACTTTGCCATGGTAGCTCCATAGAGAAAAAAAAAAAAAATAACACAGGAAAGGGGTGAGCCCTACCACCTACTGTGCTACAAGACTCTAGCCTAGTTGTGCTGTGTTCAGGAGCACCTGCTAGAAAAAATAGAAACCTCTCTGTTCTGTCCTCATGAATCCAGATGGGGGGGCATAACTGCTTTGCCTCCAGTCATCATCTGGGGGAATATCTACTCTTCGAGGACCAGATGTTCGTGACACTGGAACAGGGGCCAAACTGCAAGCTGACCTCGGGGGTAAATGAAGACTGCTGGATGGTGGAGACACACGTTGAACAATGGATGGGTGGGAGGGTGAATGAAAAAGATCCCCCCAGGACTTAGAGTGAGGAACCTGGAAGCCTTGGCTTCTCTCTGGTAGTGTGGCAGTGTGGGTTAGCTGAGACTTGTACCCTGGGGTACTCAGGAGTCTGGCCCTAATGTGTTGGTTTGCCTCTGACCAAGTTCCCAAGGAGGTATCAATTCTGGAACAATGGGGGAGACTCCGATAGGTCAAAGTCCTTCCTGTGTATTTGACCCCTTGGGAAGTTTCACTCCTGTCACACATAGCCAGAAACTGCTGGACATTCCTTGAAGTTCCTGAGGAAAGAAAAGAAATCCAGAGACTAAGTATCTTCATAAAATAATCCTTTCTCAACAGATCATCAATGGCTGTTTTACCCAACTCTTTACTCCCACAAAAGCATACACACAAGGGAAACACACATCTAGCTTTGTTTTTGATTTTTATTTTTTTAAATCCTTACATATATCAAAAGAAAGTCTCTTACCTCTAACTTGAACAAATAGTCTTCTGAATGTTGTCATACCTACCTTGCTCCACTACAATTCCTCAAACACACACACACACACACACACACACACACACACACACACAAAATAACCCACAGTATAGGAGATACACTATCCTTGCAATGACTACTTCTTGAACAACTAAAGTTTCACCTAGCTTTTCTTAACATGGTGCTATCTTCAACAAGGCTGCCTATGCTTACATTTGTGCTCAATCTCCAAGATCTGTTTTTGTTCATATCACTCTTCCTACATACAGAATGTAGCATGCCTTTTCTATACACTTATTCAATATTGGCACTATTGATGTCATTAACTAGTAATTTTTTGTTGGAGATGAGAGATTGCCCTGTGTATTGTATGATGTTCAGCAACAGCCCAGACCTCTACCCTTTCCCACACTGCCTTAAGCAGAAACTCAGGCCACACTGAAGAAAAGAAAAACGCCTTATTGTAGGAGGTCAATGAAAGCCAGAATGATAACCCCCCCAAATCTGGGTTTGTTCACATGGCATGAGTACTCCAGAAACTGGGTCTTTCCAGGCTCCCCTTCACTCCTTATCCTCATACCCCCTCAGGAGAGACTCTGTGAATAGGAGAGAAACTAGTAAGAGATAAACACTGCTTTGGGGGAAATCCCAAACACTGGGTATTAACTCCTGTTGATCACTTAACATTATTATATCATGACTCAAATAGTTTATTCTCACGAGGAACCAAATTCTAAGAGTGCCAAGTTAGAATTTTGTCCTTTTTTTTCAAAGTTTTTTTGAGACAAGGTCTTGCTCAGTTAATAGTCTTAAAATCATTATGTAGCCTAGGCTGGCCTTGAACTCACAATAATCCTCTTGCCCTAGCTTCCCCAAGTGCTAGTATTATAGGTGTGCATTGCCATGCATGATGCCAATTTAGATTCCAGTCTGAAAAGCCATGATGCCTACGAGGTAATTATTCACAATTCACAGAGATCAATGCTCAATCTTAGGGCAGTAATTTATACAATTACAACACTCCACCTTGAGACACTCTGACCTCCTTGTACTAACTGGACCTTTAAGAGTCCCTTGGAAACACACTACAACATACCATATTACATTGAGGGGAGTTACCTTGGGGTCTATAAGGCTCCCCTGCCATGCTGGGCATCAGGGCATCTGGGGACAGGAACTGTGGTTGGGGAAAGTAGAGTTGGGAATCAAGGAGAAACACAGGAGGATCATGGATGACAGGGAGGGAAGAGGAGCTGGAACAACGGTTCCCGGTTTCCAAAGGCTTTCTCCTTACGTTTGATGAATCCTTGTAATGAGACAAGACAAAAAAACACAAAAATGAGGATTAACACACAGCAGGATGTGGTTGGGTAAACACAGTGAGGCAGACAGGGAAAATGGAATACAAACATGCCTTGTTCTAAAGAGGGACTCTATTTACTCTCCTGGTCAGCCCTTCTAGGAAATTCAAACTTCAGATTCACTTCCCTTTACCACTTTCCATCATTTATCTCACCTTCTCCTTCTTAAATCTACCATTCAACAACTTTTTTGTTTTTTTTTTTTGCAGTACCAGGGATAGAACTCGGAACCTCACACTTGTCAGGCAAGTGCTTTTCTATTGAGCTATCTCCCTAAACCTGTAGCAAACTTTTTAATGTTAACAGGGAAACAGAAATGGAAAGAAACAGAGACAGACAGAGCAAGGGAGAGGGAGAGAGAATATGAATGAAGAAAGTCTGAGAAAATGAGAAAAAATTCTGTATTTACTGTTAAGTATTTGGAACTAAAATATACCTGCTAAAATGTTGAATCGAGCAACTCCATCTGCTAACCTGCCACCACTACACTTAAGGAGAGCTTCCTCCCATGCCTGTCAAGTTTACATTCATAGATGCTTATGTTGTGTGCTCTTATACCTTATTATTGACTTATGGTTAAAAAAAAAAGTCCCTGTTAACATATGAAACATTAATACACCAAAAATTAAATGGATATTCTTCCAAACTTGTTCTAGTACCACATTCTAAATAACTCAGTCAATACAGTGGCATTGCCCTTGACTTCTGACTTCCCATTCACAATTCCATTATGTCAAGTACTCCCATTTCTAGCTGTAAATTTCATCTTTAAGTTCAGTGACAGCACAGCAACAGACTTCAATATGATTTTCCTATCTCACATCCATTACCTGATTACTGTATCTACAAAGTCCTATGAGATAGGGCGCTACTGATTTTTCTCACTTTAACTCCAACTATTCCCATGTCTTTTATACTTCTATATTCTTTATTTTATTATTATTATTATTATTTTTTGGTAGCAGGACTTGAACTTGTACCTTGTGCTTTCTAGACAGGTGCTTAAGCTGTTGAGCTATCTCCCCAGTCCATATATACTTTTAATGTTTGTCAAACATATCAACTCACTTCTACCTCAGGGCCTGAACACGTATTGTTCCTATTACCAGAAATGTTTTTTAATGGCTCCAACCTGCATATCACTTAAGTCTGATCAAGTGTTACTTCCTTAGAGCTGATGTCCTGTCATTACCATATCAAAAATAGCCCCAGGAAAGCTATCCTTACTGTTTCTGTAGGAGTGAAGACTGAACACAGGCTAGGCAGCATTCTGCCACAGAATTGCATCCCTGCCCCCACTATGCCTATTTACTCCTTATCCTTTGACTTATTTTATTTGGCTTTATCATACTTATGACTGTCTAATATTAAATCATTTGTTTATCATCTTTCTCTCTTAGTAGAACACCTTTCTGTTCAATTCAGGATCCCTAGCATCTTGAACAGCATCTTGAAATGCAAGAATTTGGTAAATAATACATTAACTAAAACAATTTATATGCCAATATATTTAACTTCTTTTATTTGAGGATTCAAAGGCAGAATTTGTGTTATTTTATCAGATATTCTCATAACACTTACTGGGAAGATGTTCCAAGAAGAATTTCTAAGGGAATTTCACATACCTTCCTGTCTTCAAGCTGTATCCTTTTTGCAGTCTCTTTTTAGGGTTCTACAAGGATATATCTTGGCTTTTTTTTTTCTCTTTGCAATTCTTTTTTTCTTTTCAGTTGTGTGGATTTCCAAATCTCAATTTCTAAGTGATATGTCTTATATGCAAAGTCCTATCAACTTTCTCCACTCAAGTCATAATATATCCAAAATTGAGTATGTGTATGATCAACAGCCTTCAAGTGTATCATCAACAACCTAAAAATTCTTGTGTATCATCTCTGATTCTCCTCCCCCACATCCTGGCAGGCAGGCATCACTGAGTGTCATTTATATTTATTTCCTAATTGGCTGTCCAATATTTTTACTTCTCTGTATCCTTCCAAACTCATTATTGTAACATATAGGAGTTTTTGAGGTCCATGATTTTACTGGCATTTATATTCTTTCCCATCTCATTTGTCAAGACTCTCCATCATCTCCCCTCACAAGACTATAATCCTGCCACACAAAATGAACCTCTTTGAAGTCAGTTAATATTTGCTTAAGGACCCTTTGCCTGCTATATTTTTCTTTTTTTCTCTAGGAAGGCTTCATCACGACCGAAAGCCTAGGATAGATACCACTTCTATTATGTCCCCATAGCAACAAATCCTTATCAAATTATAAAACTGCTTATTTATCTGTACCCCATAATAGACTGTAAGCTCCATAAAAGCAGGGACTGTATCTAACTCACCATAGTATTCCCAGCACCTGGCACAACACCAAGAACATAAGCTCAATAAGCATTTGTTTAAAAGAATGAATCAATGAATAAATGAATTCTAAAGAAGTCAAAAGGAAGCCAACTCTCAGGAAAATCACATTTGACTTTAACTGCATTCAGTATGTGTGAGAACAAATGCTGGATAGAAAAGACTACCTGTCCCTAAAAGAATGGCAGGCTGTTGAATTATTTAAGAACTTATGAAAAATAAATTTGGGGAAAAAGAAGTAACTCTTGAGAGTGAAACTGGACCTGAAGAGATGGTAATACAGAAACCATAGTTTTCACTATATATGCTTTTGCACCTTTTAGTTTGTCTCTATATCTGGTACTAGGGATTGAATTTGAGACCTTTGCATTGAGCTACATCTTTGGCCTTTTTAATATTTGTATTTTGAGACAGTCTCACTAAATGGCTAAGTTACTCAGGTGGGTCTTAAACTTCATGATCCTCCTGCCTCCATCCAAAATACTGGGACTATGGGTTTGTGCCAACACACCCACATTTTTACTTTTATATCACATACTTTATTTAAAACCTTTTTAAAAGAGGCTGTGTAGTTCAGTGATAGAGCACTTGCCAAGCATGCATGCGAATCTAGGTATGAGCAAAAATAAATAAAAGCTGTTTTTGTATTTTAATTAAAATATCTTAGTAGACTTTAGTACACTAGTGCTTTGCATCAACTCCTCCATTGTAATAAAAACTCAAATTATCTTGAGCAAATGTGTAACATTTTCAACAGGACAGATAACCCATAAACTCATGATGCTCTTCCTGCCCCTACTTCCTAAATACTGGGATTAGATTACACCATTAATTTTTTTTAAACATACTGGGGATTGAACTCTAGTACCTTCATACCAAAATACATCCCCGCTTTTCTTTGGAGGCAGGGTCTCATTAAGTTGCCCAGGATGGCCTTGTCTTCCTGTCTCAGCCTCTCACAGTGTTGGGATTACAGGTATGCATCATCACACCCAGTTCTATTTCTTCCCTTCTTCCTTTGATGAATACCATGGATTCGATCCCTACCAAGAGCTTTTGCATCTCAGATTTCCCTCAAGGTTCCCATAACTTTTCTCACCCTAAATAATCCTATAATATACTCTCGGAGAACTGCTCTAAGAAAGGGATATTTCTCCAGGCTCTGAGTATAGGTAAATAAAATAATGATAAGTCTTCATTTTGCCGAATTTACATGACTTTTCCCAAGTTGCAACTCTTAGTTTCTTTGTACTCCTTCACCTGAATTATATTTTCACCTAGCAGAGACAATGCTCTGAATAGATAAACCCTAATGCTACTTACAAAACTGTGGGAAGACACTAGAGCCTCCTGCCCCTCTGAGACAATGGTGCCACTGAGACTGCATGAGATGCGGCGAAAGTTCTCTCAACTGTACTGTTCATCCTCCCCATATTCCCTGCTGAGGCCTCAGTGTGCTGCAGCCTTGAAACACACAGACACACATAGGCAGATGGGTGACATCAGACCTGTAGTTTTCCCACAGACCTGTCTTCAAGAATATGGAAGAAAGTAAGGTAACTCTCTAGTAAACACCAGAACCAGATATATTTAGTACATGTGCTGCCAAACCTAACACAGACGTAAATATATTTAAACACAGTAATCGTGTGAAAATCTTTCACTCAAAAGAAGCCCTATTCCTATCCTTGTTCCCTTTTGATAGACCACTGTCACCATGTTTTTGCCTCACCACCAATCCCACCATATATTTAGATATATAATTTTTTTTTCTTTGCACATTTCTTCCCTAACAGACTACACAGGTTTAGTGGTACCTTTGCACTTGAGACTGATACCTGTGACACAGGTACTGTGCTGACTTCACGGAGAATGTGCTCCATTTCTGTTGTTGGAGTCTTTGAGAGACCAAGACTAGGGGCTGAGTGCAATCCCCTTCCTGTGCAATTTTCCAAGCCTAAGGAGGAAAATATAAATATAAGTTAAAGCAATAAAGGAAAGGAAAAGTTTTTTAAAAAAATAAAAGGAAACAAAGGTTTTATAAGTAAGGAAGGAGAAAAGGGTTAAAAGGAAGATAGAGGAATGGGGGGAGAATCAAGTTAAATCATGGACAGGTACAAATTCCCTATGATGAATATGATCTTTATGTATACCTAAAATATACCAATAAAAATTGTTTCCTTTGGAAAAAAAGAAAAAGTTGGAGCTATCACTCTCCTGAGGCCCAAACTCTGAGGCTGGAAGAATAAACTCAGAAGCTTTTTTTTTTTTTTTAAATATATTTAGTACAGGGTCTGAAGGGTCTCACTACATAGATTAGACTCTAGAGTGATCCTCCTGTTTTCAGCCTCCCAAAGCACTGAGATTACAGGCAGGTGCCACATAACCCGTCTCAATTACTTCAGCATGCCCCAGGGGCAGGGCCAGCATGGTTTGTGGTGTAGGGGATTAAAACCCTGTCCCTGTGCTCTGCCTAAGCAGGCAATTTAGTCCGCTGAGCTCTCTGGCCAGCCCAGAAGCTCTTGTTTAATGAATAACAAATAGGTATCCCTGAATATAATGGCAATATTCTCTTGGAAGTCAAAAAAGAGTATTTCCAGAATATGAACAGACTACTATAGGGAAGAAGGGTGACAGTCACAGCCCTTGATATTCTTTGTAGAAAAGCAGCCTTCTGAATAGGCAGCTGAATGACCCTGGTTAATCTCATTTCCTTTTTGTAAACATAATCAACTTCTATCAGAGTTATGTCTAAGGTCTGTAATATTACAGTGAAGAAATTATCTGACATAGTGATTTTCTTGAGAGTCTGTGATGACAAAGAAAACTATTATCTTCAATTTAGTTCAGAATTGAAAAGATCATGGTAATCACCTATCAAACCTCCTCATATAACAGGAAAATGAGTTCTAGAGTCTGACAGGTAGTTATCAGGACTAAATTTCAAGCCTCTAAATTTTAGCAGTTGTCTTTTTATCATCTCACCTGGTACCCTCCTATCACTGAGCAGGAGCTCTTCAGGAATACATGACATGTGAAAGTTCTTTTATCCCCCATGACCCCAGCTTCTCTCAAACACTTAAATTCTAAACAACCAGTGCTGCTGCTCTAAACTGGATTATGAGACTCCCACGGAGGTGTTCACAATCCAACTAATTAAGCCATTAATTCTGAAAATGTTAATGCCCTTGACCTACATTTGTCATTTATGTCCATGGCTAATTTGTATTTTGATTTAACATTTTGATCCTAATATCTGATGTATGATATTGCCAAAATACATATTAAAAATCAGTTAATTTTACTATTTTCTGGTAAATACAATGGCTGTCATTGCACCTCTGTGCATGCTATCTGTATGGCATACTACCCCTCCTTTTATCATGTCCTCCTGCTTTCAGGTTTTTTTCATGTCCCTGCCCAACACCTGGATGCACCCTTACCTGTTTGGCTAAGTGGCTGCCAGGCCACATCTTGCTGCCCCCATCCAGGACAGGCTTGAGAAGCCTGAAGACTGGCCTGATAGAGAGACTCCAATTCAGAGGTCACCTGCTCTGTATCTTGGTTCCAATGTGGATGCAAAAGGATATGATTTCTTTCTGGATAGATTACACAGGTGTGAGGATCATGGGGAGAGGACTTCACTCCTGGCCCAGATACCCCAAGTTGAGAATCACAAAGCCTTGTGACATTTACCCAGAAATCCAAAGGCAGGGATGACCCTAAGTTGATCCTACTACCCAGCTCCTTAGGCCTAGCATCTCCAATTTGGAACCGCTTTCCTTGATACACAGCTGGTTCTGCCAACCTGGACTCTCCTCCTCCCCTAGAAGTTAAACCATTAGGCAACCCAGAGTCCATGGCAAGAGAAGCATGGTCAGCAGGCTCTTCCCAGGAAGGCAGTCTGTTCCTACCATCCAGGCATGGTTGCTGTTTTTCCCAAGGATAGTGGCCTTTTCCTTGGCCCTGTGGGAAAGAAGGCTTAATGTCAAAAGAACAATGTTTCCCTAGGCTATTTGGCCAACTTCTGTCCTGGGAACCAGTAGCATCCTTCATGGAGACACCCTGCATCCTCTCTTCTGCCAGGAAGTAAACAAGTCCCTTTGTGCTAGGAAATTCTGGCCTGTAGAGTTCCTCACTGCCTCTGTCCATTTTGGAAGTCAATGAATTTTGAAGGCTTTGGGCTTGGAGGCATTGGTTAGTTTTCTCCACAAGATCAGGAGAGTGAAGCACAGATGAAGAAGTAGTAGGCATTATGGGGTGGGAAACCCTATACAGGGGAAAACTGGGCTGAGCTGATGAACTTGAAAAACTAGAGCCAAGACCGTTTGGATCTCGTCTCTCTGAGATAGCTCTTCCTGTTGGATGTGACCAAAGCATCATAAGGGATGGGTCAGAAGGATCCATTTTTCCATGGAACGGTTCTTGAGCAATGCCCTTCCCTTCTTGTGGAAGAAATCTGCTGCAGCTGTTGTCATCCCTGTGGCCTTGCAGCTTACTCTCTAGGGCATTCAATGGCAGACAATCATACTGAGAATTCTCAGTCCTCCCTGGTGTTTTAGGTAAACTCTGTCTGTGGAATTCAGAGGAGTCAACGCTGTCCACCTCAAGTGAAGTCAGAAACTTTGAGACAGATCTAGTGAGGGAATTGTGCTGTGGGGCAGATGGGGCAGGCGACTCTGGGAACAATGATGAGTGTGACTCATGGCAGGAAGCAGGTGAGTGGAAGTGAGAAGAACTGGCCCCAAACTCTGTATCTGTGCGGGGTTCCAGTTGGGTATCTTGGCTTAACAGTACTTGGAGCGGGATAGGCTGTTCACTGAAAGAGAGGGAGAGAACCAATCAAAAGCTGCCTTGATTGACAAGAACATTTTCAAAAACAACTGTTCATTCCATTCAGATTTCTACCTATCTAGAGCAGGAATGATGAAAATAACTAAAAAGAGAATCACAAGCAGAGTCAATAGTTTAAAAAAAAAAAAAAAGATACATGGTTCATTCATACCCAGAAAAAGATATTAGTCTTCTATTAAATGCCCTCTCTACAGGTGCATACAATAATGTGGAGTCCTTGAAAATATTCTTCACTACCTGTGAAGTCTCATGGCAATCACATTCTACTTGCAAATTAAAAAATAAAATCTACTAGTTCTACATGCAGATGACATGGAAGATAAGCAAAGCCTGAAAATCATTCATATCAAATAACAAAGATTCAGAATGCTATACATGAAGGGAAGGCCTACCTAGGAACTATGAGGTAGCCCTCTGACAGGAACCAGAAGGCTATAATTACAGAACACAACATGATGTTCATTCATAGGAATCAACTACTTCGAATGTTTTCATAATCCAGGTTTCATTGTTACACTGAGATGCTTCCTTAAATTAATACACTAGGATGCTCTTGACTTAAGAATGGGAATAGAAGGGGCCAGCCAAATAGCTCAGTAGATTAGAGCACCTGCAAGCAGGCTCAGGGGCTGGGGGTTGGATCCCTGGGCCTGCCATACCAGCCCCACCCCCAAGGTATACCAAGATGGCAATTCAGATTGGACATGGAAGGGGCCAGGGAGATGGCTTAGTGGAATAAGTGCTTCTCTGGCAAGTGCAAGGACCTGAAGTTCAATCCCCCGTTCCAAAAAAAAAAAAAAAGAATAACAGATTGGACATGGTAGTACACATCTATAATTCCAGCTCTTGGGAGGCCGAAAACAGGTGGATCACTAGGAGTTTGATGTAGTAGTGAGACCATGAACACCCTGTATGTAGACCCTTCTCTAAAAAAGGGGGGGAGGGGCATAGGGATTTACTTGGTTTCTCATTAATTGTTTTATACTTCTAATTAAAAAAAAAAAGCTACATGGGCTGAGGAGATAGCTTAGCAGTCTAAGCACCTGCCTGGTAAGTGCAAGAGCCAGATTTGATCCACAGTACCACATGCTGTGCTGGTCCCGGAAGCCCAGGCCCACTGCACCCGCCACTGAAACTGGGTATGGTGTTGCATGCAAACAACAACAAAAAATTAGTTTGCTCAGCTCAGGAGATAGCTCAGCAGCATAAACGCCTGCCTGGCAAGCTCAAGGTCCTGAGTTCAACTCTTGGTACAAAAAAAAGCCAAACCTTACATTGTTAGAAGCACTTAAAATCTCATCCTTTCAAATTCTGGATTTTCAAATTAGGGTTGCCCAACCTGTGCATATTATGGATAGGTGCTTTTTGGGGGATAGATAATGGGAACTGAATTCAGAAGCTTGGGCTTGCCAAGCAGGCACTTGTGACACTGAGCTATATTCTCAGCCCAATCTGCATATATCCAATCTGAAAATTAGAATTTTCTTTCTAAAATTTCTGAAATTTAGTTCACTAATAAGAAAATAGACAACTTTAAGTGTTCCAAAAGCTAAAACTTTTTGAGTTCAGAAATGATGAAATAAGGGTCAGCCAGCCAGGTCAGTGCAGCAAAGTGCCTGGTTAGGCAGGTGCAGGGACCCAGGTTCAATCCCCAGTGTGCTGTGTCGGCCCTGCCCCTAGGGTACACTGAGACTGTGAAAGAGACTGGGCGTGGTGCATGCTTATAATTCCAATGCTTGAGAGGCTGAAAACAGAAGGGTCACTATGAGTTTGTTCTGTGTAGTGAGACCTTGTACTAAATACATAAAAAAAAAAAAAAAAAAAAAAAAGAACAAAATGATGAAATAATTTTGGAGTTTTTTAAAATTCAGATTTTTTTTTTGGAGCAGCAAGGCATGGTCACCCATGCCTGTAGTTCTAACACTTGACAGGCAGTTTTACATAATGAATAAAGACACATGCTTTGACATCAATCAGACCTGCATTTGAATTCTGTACTTCTACCACTTTTTAGGTGAGAAATCTCAAGTCCCTTATCTTTTCTGAGCCCCAGTTCTGTTGTTTATGGTGAATATTAGTCCTTTTAAAAACACCTGTAAAGGGCCGGCCTGATAGCTCAGGGGACTAAAGCACTTGCTTCCTCAGAGCACAAGTGCCAGGTTGGATCCCTGGTGTGCTGTGCCAGCCCTGCCCCCGGGGCACACTGAGACTGGGCATAGTGGTGTGGGCCTGTAATCTCAGCACTTTGGGAGGCTGTAAACAGGAGAATCACTACAGTCCAATCTACCAATCTACTGATCTACTGTATTGAGACCCTATAGGCCCTGCCCTAAATACAAAAACACAGACAAAAAAATCTGCATATAAAGTGCTTAACTCTGGCATGGTCCTAGGCAAATGGTGAAAAAATTTTAGCTGTAAGACAGATGTAGCCCAACAGTAGCCTGTTTGCCTAGCACATGCATGCCTCTGGGTTCCATGTATATCACTGAACAAAAAAAAAAAGGAAGTCAATTTGTTATACTACACGCACACACTTAAATGTATTCGGTACAGGGTCACAACGCAGCTCAGACTCATAGTTTTCAGCCTCCCTGCTCTAGGATTATAGGCATGCGCCACCATGCCATCTAAGTGGGTGGCTCAGCAGGGCTGGCTCAAAGCAGGGATCAAATCCTGGTCTCTGCACTTGCCTAAAGAGACATTTTGTTCACTAAGCTATCTCACCAGCCCTATATTTATATTGGTTTTTTATTACTAGTATTATTGTTTGTATTTTTTGAAAACTACTCAACCTTAACACCCAAAATTAATTTTCACTTAGCCTTATTTATTCTAAATAAAAGCCACACTTAAGGGTGAATTAAGATATAGGCAAACTATACCAATGATTACTTTTTTTTAATGTATTTAGTACAGGGTCTACAGGGTCTCACTATGTAGATCAGACTCACACTGATTGTCCTGTTTTCAGCCTCCTAAGAGCTGGGATTATAGATGTGCACCACCATGCCCAGTCTCCATCACTGTCTCAGTGCACCCCATGGGTAGGGCCAGCATGGGGATTGAACCCTGGCCGTTGCACTCTGCATAAGCAGGTGCTTTAGTCTGCTGAGCTATCTGGCTGACCCTCAATGGCTACTTTTTCCAAGCTGTGACCTTAACAAAGCAAAGAAAATCTTTTTGTCTCTTCACTGGTGCAATTAGAGCAAGAAGACTGCCTTCTCTGTTTCCATGAGGACAGGAAGGAAGCACTAAAATCCCAAAATAAAGCCGGGCGTGGTGGCGCAGGCCTGTAATCCCAGCACTCGGGAGGCTGAGGCAGGAGGATTGTTGTGAGTTCGAGACCAGCCTGAGCTACAAAGTGAGCTTAAGGCCAGCCTGAACTGCATAATGAGACCCTGTCTCAAAAAAGACAAAAAAAAATAAATAAATAAATAAAATAAAATAAAATAAAATCCCAAAATAAAGCACTTAGTTACTACTACAACATGAAATGTAGCCAATATTGCCATGTCTAAGAACATAATATGTATCATTACAGGAATCATTGTTATACATGTACAGAGATAAATTCACCCAAGGAAATTTGGACAAGTAGTCCATTTGTTATGCTATACCTTTTGCATCTTTCTAGCAACTATTAAGGAAAGGACCACCAATGCACTGAGCTTTTTCACTGTATGTCTGACACGAAAGAAGAAAATCTTTTTAGCACACTGCTGTCTTCCCTATACTCACGAAGGCAAGGAGGGCACTTGCTGCCCATGGAGAACCCATGGTCACTTCCTCCCCTGGTGTCCATAAACTAGCATGGTTCCCAAGCACTACCTTGTTGGCTGAGGGAGGACCCCCCCTTGTGATGGGAGGCAGGCTGAGGGCTGCGACGGCTGCTGCGATGATTGTGGCTGCTGCATGCGATCCTGTAGGCTCCGTGCTTTTCGAATACTGATTTGCAACTTCTTATCGACTAGGGCTCTGCTGTGCGTGCTAGAGCTGGCACCATGCAGGGCAAGTCTTAGTTTAGCTAAAATGCAAAAGAAAATGTAGCAGGAACAGAACACAAAATACAAAACAAAAATAAAAAGAATAAAATTGAACCAAAACAAGCAAAGATATGCAATCCAACTCAAAATATGCAGCAGGAATGCAAGCCATGGACCATGCATATGCTGTCCAGGGCACAGAGCTAGCTCTGGCTATAGCATTCATGGAAGCCATGGAGGCCAAACAAGTAAATTTGAATTAAAAAATAAATAAAAATTAAAACAAACCAGGTAGATAAACTAGTGCTTAGAGGCTGCCACTTTTGTCATCCTTCCCAACTGACCTGTTCATCTCTGGTCTCCACACTCTGCTCCCAACTCCCCCTTCCTGATGATCAACAGCAGAAATAAGATCCAAACCTGCATCTGTCCTTATAGAGCACAGCTTCTTGTGGGTCACATTTAAGAGTCAGATACCAATTCTAAGCCTTAATCCCTTGCTGTAATATTATGGTGCTGCATACCAGGAAAGCAGGGAAGAAACAAAAAGAATCGAATATTGTGGTACAAAGTCACAAGCCTGGGATGTCACAGCCAACTTACTCAGTTTTCCTACCACAAATTCCCACTCACTAGTCAGTGGCTAAGGAAAGGGTAAACTAAATTCATATCTGAGGTGTAACTTTATCTTAGAAGAAGAAAGCAGGAATGACTAGAGAATTCATCTGTGGGTTCCTGCTTAGGTTATTCCAGTAAACACCCATAAGATCAAGTGACAATGCCAGGCACATTCAGAAATCTAAAGGACAAAGATAGTGAAAGGGCCTCAGTTTGGGAGCACAAGAATGTAGAGACATAAAACTTTTTTATAGCCATCTGAGTGACACTAGTATCTACTGTGAAGTTAGTAAAAACTGCCATAGCCATAGCGGTTAGAGTTACTTACAGATAGCTTCGTTACAGAGAGCCAAAGCTGCAGCACAGTCTCCCTTTTGTTCCAGATGCAGCGACTCTTCAAATACTGAATTTGCCTCTTGCAGGGACCGCTCAAAGCCGTCACTCCTCCCTGAAAGGGCCAGCACTTTTCATTTTGATTACAATGAAAATGATTTTGTTGGGTCTCACTGAGTTAGGAAACAAACTCACAGTCCTCTTGCCTCAGCCTCCCTTAGTACAGGAATTACAGTAGTGCAGCACCATGTCCAATTTAGATTTAAATTCCTATTGTCCCAGGTCTTAGTACTCCCTTCCTTACTGTTCCAGATGCTAAACGAAATCATATGGAGATACGATAATAAAACATAGTGGAATTCCTTCTCATCTTATGGAGCAGGTAGGGAGGCGGCAAGATCCTTCAAGATAATATAACCTGAGACATCAAAGTGACATAGTTTAAGGTTGAAAGAAGAAAAAGACTATAGAGATAGCTAAGAAATTTGAAATTTAAAGCTAATTTTAAAACAAATGAAATACTTTGGAAAAATCATAAGACAATTAGGATTAGTGAAAAGCTGTCCCCAAATAGGACTATTTATCCCAGGCAGTTTCTCAAAGGGTTGATAAAAAGAAATAGTAAAGGGAAAGCAACCACTCAAACAGCACTGGCTCCTTTCACTGCTTTAGCAGAACTCATTATATCTGAGAATTCTGAATAATATTTTTCACAACCTTGTAAAGGTAAATACCTCAGCCTTATTGAATTCATATTGTGAAGACCGTTTTTGGTACAAAGTTCTAGGGAAGAAGGAGTGTTAGGGTGATTGAGGAAGCTTACATCCATGCAAATCTCATGAGACTGGGCAAAAAACTATTGTAGGATCAAAAGTAAACTGGCAGGGGGAGTGTAGAAAGCTTGCCCAATCAGTACTAGATTCTGGATTCGATCCACTTTAGAGGGGAAAAAAAAAACATAAATTAGATATTGTGTTCTTGGCTCCTATTCAGCACATCCCTTCCTGAAAGCTCCAGGTGAGATATTTCAGGGTATGTTTTCTACCTAGCAAGTAGAAATCTCTGTCAGTATGTATCATTGTCCTTTTTCACTGCCTCAAGATTAGTTTTATTTATACTTTCCTTAGATGTTCATTTTTCCTGAATCACTTTTTATCTCTAATCTACAGGATTTAAATAGGCATGACCTAGACCAGTGCCTATCTCTACAATAGGCTCATCACCTCCAACTTTTAATTAGTTATCTTCAGAATGGCTGAATTAAGAAAAAAATATGCTGAAGAGAATAAATTTACAAGTTTCGTGCTTTCTTCCTACCTTTCTTCTCCATTCCCTTTTACCCATAATATAATTCTCAACAACAATTACCCTGATTTTGCAGTTCATCCAAGTCCATGAAGCGGCTGGGATGAGGGTTAAATCCTTTAGCAACTTCTAATTCTTTCTCTCGTTTTCTTCGAAGTTCTTGTTCCTGTGCCCTCCTGGCCACCTCTTCCTGCAATTCATCCAGTTCACTTTTAGAAGTTACCTCCCTACCTGCATAAAGCAAAGGAGAAAGTAAGTCATATTTCCATTAGTAAAATGAAGAACTTACTGTATTTATGGCCACTGTGCCATTTTTTCCTCTGAAATTCTTGCCTATCATTTGAAGTTTGTGGTTTTTGTTTTTTGGGGGTGTTTTGTATTTAGGACAGGGTCTACAAGATGTACAGGGTCTCACTGTAGATCAGACTTGTAGTGATCCTCTTGTTACAGCCTCCCAAGTGCTGGGATTACAGGTGCATGCCACCATGCCCAGTCTCAATTGCTGTCTCAACGCACCCCAAAAGCAGGGCTCCCAAGGCAGGCAGGAGGATGAAACTCCCTGCCCCTGCAAGCACTTTAATCCACTGAGGTATTTGGCCAGCCCTCTGAAGTTTGTGTTTTGGATAGTGTTTTCCATAACAGATTAGGTTGGGAAACAGGCCAGTAATAACAACAATAACAAATACTTTTTAAGTATTTCATAACAACAATGAACATTTCATTATTGTTCTATAATGATAGGACACTTAACATGTTAAGCATTTTCAATGTACTAAGAGTAATACTAAATAATTACATATAAATAACATATGAATCAAGCGAAATAATTATATAATTCTCATATCTGACAAGATAGATACTCCCATTTTATTTATTTATTTATTGGCAGAACCAGGGATTGAACTCAGGCCCTTGGGCTTGCCAGGGAAGTACTTATTCTACTGAGCCATCTCCCCAGCCCTATACTTCCATTTTAGGAAAGAAAAAAATGAATCACACACAAAAGTGATACAGATGGTATGGGGTGGAGCTCACTTCAATAAAGTAGATTAATAATCTATGCTCTACTGTGCTTTTCTGTTCATTTTGGCATGGTTTTTGCAGTACTGGAGATAGAGCCCAAGACATTGTCAGTGAGCTAAATTCTCAGTCCATCCAACTGCTCTCCCACTTTT
>PVKA01025924.1:0-18875 GCA_004027165.1 Ctenomys sociabilis
AAACTTTATGTGTAATATACAATACATTTAACCTGACATGTGGTACAGATATGTGTGTGTGTGATACCTATCCATGGGCAACAAGAAAAGTCACTTCCTGGGCCAGCCAGATAGCTCAGCAGAGTAAAGCACCTGCTTAGGCAAGGTCATTGGCCAGGGTTTGATCCCCAGTGTGCCGTGCCAGCCCCACCCCAGGGAAGCTGAGAGGGCAACTGGTACTGGGCATGGTAGAGTGCACCTGTAATCCCAGTACTTGGGAGGCTGAAAGCAGGAGGATCACTATGAGTCTGATCTATGTAGTGAGACCCTGTACACCCTGTACACCCTGTCCTAGATACAGAAATAAAAGAAAAGTCAGTTCTTGGAGCTATTCCAGATCTAACCATACAGGAAGCAGCAGGCTTCATTGTCAGAGAAAGCCAAGCATTAGCATTTAACTGGCGAAGAAGAATGGCACTTAAGAACACTTAAAAAGCCCCTAATTTGTATTATCTTTGGGAACAGCACCAAGGAATAGCAGAGAACAATAATTCACCATAAATGAGTTGCAATCCATCAAAGTGGATTTAGAGGAAAATCCACTTTTCAGTAGCAGACTGAAACACAGGGAATATGGAAAGTGTTGAAACCACTTGTCTTTTAAAAATGTAAGCATTTTCAACTTCCATTAGACAGATTTCCTTTGAATGCTTATACCCCAGACCAACAGAGGTATCGAGACTTCACATGAGAGAAGTCTCCCAGTCTGCCACAAACTCTCAGGCCAGCAGTCTGGCAGAGAGAGCTAAGTAACATACTCATGAGGACCCAGAGGCTGAGTACCTATCACAGCTGGCTTGCTATTTGAAGAGGATGCTGCTTCCTTTGCCCAGCAAAAAAAATAATAATAATAATACTGAGCTGGTATGTCAGAAAAACAAACAGACATTTAAAGAACATATTACTTATGAGTACAACATCTGCCATGGTCTAGGGTTGGACAAAATGAACACCCAAGGTAGCCCAGCAAATTAAAAAAAAAAAAAAAAAAAAAAAAAAAACACAGGAATCAACTAGATTGTGCTTCCTCTGAATCCTTCTTCTACATCTATAACTTACTTTTAGTGTCAGAAAGACTGGAGATTAAATCCCAGCTCTGTCACATTGTGTCTGGTTTTCTTCACTGATCAATTATGACAGAGTAAGGTAACAAGTGTGGAGACCTGCTTTAGCAAACTGCCTGGCATTCAGGCTAATTTTCTCCAGGAAAGTGCATCAAACACCTGTGAGTGCCTCCTACCCTAACACCAACAGCTCACTATACAATGCTACTGACTGGGCTCTCACCCTCTCTATCCCATGGTACCAGAGATAGGGCAAGCCAGTCTATAAGACCATTTTAGTCCTAATGGACTAAATGGAAGAGAACGCTCATTTCCATTCTTTCTTCCCAAAGTGGGACAAATCAATGTATTACCATGTTCATCAAATGCAAAATATGCTGACACAATGCTGAAGCATCAACATCTCACAGACCAAGTTTTCTTAAAACTAGACTCAAAACTGTTCCACTAAATTTCAGGTGTTAGCATCAAAAGGCAGAATTCTGCATTCAGTAGCCCCAAGAAAAGTGATAAAGATGCAACCACAAAGGAAACGTCTCGTGCTCTCCACAGTAGCTCTTTAGAAGCCATTAGCTGGCACTTGCTTTCAACACATCTTCTTGACATCCACAGGAGGAAGATAACATGCTAGTAAAGTGGTTCAAGCTATAACTGGTACACATTGCATGTGCACCTTGTGGGGTATTTTTTCCATCTTAAAATTGAAAAGAAATCAATGAACTTTCTCTATGTGATACTAAATACCTTAGTGGAAAGAAACCACACAGTGCTGCTTCTTCAGGAAATCACACCTTCATCAGTTCACTTAGAAAGCACATTCTGCAACTATAGTCAGTTTAAGGCTGAGTCTTGGTGACATAAAGATAAATAAAAAACAATTCTGGCCTTCAAATAGCTCTTAAGCTAGAAAATATGTTTCAAAAAAAGTAATAAAGATTCTATGTGATCATCCCCCTACTAAAGATTTATGTAAAATGCTACCAGAAAATAGAAGAGAGGACCACAAGGTCAGCCACTGGGGTTTGATGGAGTATAGATGAAGCCCACAGAAAATTAATTCTAAATTAACCATTTTTCCCACAATACCCAATCTACCCCCACATCCAATCTCAGCCTGTCCTGTTCCTTTTATTTCCCACCCACCACTACACCTTGCCTAGACTACTGCAACAGATTGACAATGGGCATCTCTGCCTTGCCACTAGAGATAGAATAATTTTTCAGAATTACAAACTGATTTGTCTCATCTTTCTGAAATAAAACTTATTGCATTCAATAAATCTACTTTACCTCTAGAGTAGAATCCATAGTTCATCATGTCTATGAGGCTCCCGGCTCTGCAATGCTCCACCTCTCTCCAGCCTACAATGGGTTCTAAACACATTAGGGGCTCCTCTGTTTTTATGTGGCATCAGGCTTTGATTCTTGGTGCTTCTGTTCATCTCCTCCCCACCACCACCAATCTCTCTGCTAAGCTCTCAGCGTGGCTCTCCTGTGCCATCTCACACCATCCTGCCAAACATCCAGCACCATTCATGGTAACTGTGGTCACGATCTTCCAAGAATGCAGTCTTCAGGTGCCTTTCCAAGAATCAGCCCTCCCTTGCTCAGTATTCCTTGACACATATCCTGAACCATGTATTTTAGAACTTAATTGTATTTAGTTGAGTGTATGTGATACTCAGAGTTAATTAAAAACAGACTGTGGAGATGAGATAAAGGAGAAAGAGAAGGATGTGGAGGGGGAAGGAGAGGGAAAATGGTTGCCATGGGATACGATATGGGGCAAATCCTTAGGCTATTGCAATTATCATGTATTGAAAAATGTATGTCAACAAAAATTATTTTTAACTTAGAAAATCCTATTTCAGGCTACATTTTTGTCACCTTTAATCTTTCTACTCCCTTAAGTTTTTATAGTCATGTTTTTTTCTTAACGTATTTAGTACAGGGTCTGCACGGTCTCACTACATAGGTCAGATTCATAGCAATTCTCCTGCATTCAGCCTCCCAAGCACTAGGATTACAGCCGTGCATCACCACACTGGGTCTCAACTGCTGTCTCAGTGTGCCCCAAGGGCCGGGCTGACGAGGCATGCCAGGATCGAACCTGGTCCCTCAGTCTGCCTAGAGACTAAGGAAGTATTAGATCACTGTTTCTATGCATGGAAAATGAAAAAAGATATGTCTTTGACTAAATGTAGCAAGTACAGACAGGAGTTCTAATCCAGGTACTCCAAATAAAAATCTGGCCTTGGCCCTTACTTCAGCTAGTCTTCTCCCACTGTCTCTGGTGTGCAGATCTTGTGAACCCAGCCAAGCAACCCTAAGAGCCAACGTCACTGCAGACACTCAGAGAAGAACTGCAGGAGCAAGACCAAAGGTAGCACATAGTATTCTTACTCCTGTCTAGACACAGCTGTTTGGAAAATACTCCAAAAACATGTTAGCTCTGAAACAACCAAAAAGGTTTAAAGCTGTCAAATTTCCATTCTCATTTAAAGTTCTAAACTTTAGATCTGTCTCTGAAAGTATGTAGGGACGTTACTCCTTCCATTTTTTTTCTTTTCTTTTGTGGCCTTTTGCGCTAAGTACAATACACAGTGCAGCGTATGCAAGATGGTACAAGGAGTTAATACATGTCTCACTGTGGTCCTTAAGGCAAAGATAAATCATGGAAAAACAACATTAAGGCTACTTGGCAAACTTAGCCTCCAGGTCGCTTCCAGCTCCAGAAAGAGCAAGATAAAATGGGGCCAACAGCAGACACTGCAGCTCTCTCCAGCTAGCAAGCTAGCTCAGTGGAGTAGCTACAGTCAGGAATCATATTTGACAAGAGTGCAAGAGTTGGGGAGCGGCACCATCAGGGCCAGATGAGTCCTGCCTGAGGGTCTCAGGGGTGCTTATCCCACTCCTATCCACAATGGCTAAGCCTAAGAACCCACTGAGACACTGAGGATTGCTTGGCCTGGCCCCTTGCATCCGGCAGATGTCTAGCCCATGTTACCTCTGTGGCCTAAGCATTGTTTTCCTAAGAGATCAGTCCCAACTGTGTCCTTCCTATCTCAGAGTTACACACAGAACTCAGCCAACTTTATCTTTATTGCTAATGCATGGATTCTCCCACATTGTGTGGTACAGAGGGCCAACCCACTTGTATACACCTACACAAAACAGTGGTTCAGTGTACATGCCGGCAGATGCATCTGCCTCTAGAGTTAGAGCATTGAGCTAGACCATGAAGACCTGAATTCCAATACAAGCTCTGCCAGTGATAAAAAATTTTGTGCACCCATCGCCAATATGTAAATACATGACTAATAAAGTCCATGCCTGTATTACTGTATGAATGCACCATTCACATTATTAAAATTTATACCAAATCAGGGCCAGCAAGCTAGCTCAGTGGAGTAGTCTGCTTAGGCAAGAGCAGGGACCAGGGTTCAATCCCTGGCATTACATGCTACACCAGCACCACACCTGGGCACACTGAGCGAGCTACCAAGACCCGAAATGGTAGCACATGCCTGTAATCCCAGTGCTGGGAAGGCTGAGTCAGGAAAATTGCTATGGGTCCGAACTGTATAGAGACCTTGTACCAAATAAATAAATAAATAAAGTTAAAACCTATATGTTAAAAAACAGGAGATAGATTAAACAGGGGAAATAGATCTTTTGCAAATTGAACAGAAACCAAAAACCAGCGGGAATGGTGAAAAAGTGGACAGCAGAAGAAAGAATAATTAATAGGTGAAACTTGCCCATACTGCTCCCCTGAGGAACATAATCCTCAGTCACTGCACACATGCACTAAAATAAATTTATATAACAATTTATTTCATAATAAAAGATTTTAAGTAAAAGCTATGTACTGAAAGAGTGAGACAAGGCTCTGGGCCTCCTACCTAACACCTGGGCCTCCTGTCCCATGCCCTCGGTAGGACTGCAACGCACAGCCCTGCAGACTTGTACTGCGCGGTCTCCATGGGGCCATGCACCAGGATCACCACACGAATGGGATTCCCCCACTTTGTGTGGCCCAACCCACTTCTATGCACCTATACAAAATATTGGTTCAATGTACATGTTGCTAGATGCACCTGCCTCTAGAGAGTGGACCCATCATCGAGCTAGACCATGAAGACCTGAATTCCAGCACAAGCCCCACCAGTGATAAGCACAATATTTACCTCTGATATATTCAAGTGTAATCAAGCAATTATAATCATATGTCATGCAAAGAACATAGTGACACTGCTTTAGCCTGTACAAAATGTGTTCACATTCAGTATCTTATTTAAACGCCATGACCAAGTCAGTCAGTGAAGGCCTTCACCTGGGCCTTGCATACAAGGTCCATTTGGACTGGGAGAAAAATCAAGACCCAGAGCAATGGGGGACTTTCTGAGGCCATACAGCTGGCAAGTGGTGAAGCAGGATTGAACAAGATGATTGCCCTCTATATCACTATCCTAGGAATTGTTAAGAAATTAAACAGAGTCAACAAGATAGATCAGGGACTAAGTAAGCACCTGCTTAGGCAAGTGCAGGGACTTGGGTTCAATCCCTGCCACCACATGCCATGCCAGCCTTGTCCCCAGGCGTGCTGAGCTGGGCCATTGAAACCTGGCATGGTAGCGCATGAATATAATCCCAGAGCTGGGAAGGCTGAAAACAGGAGAATCACTCTGAGTCCAAGCTGCATAGTGAGAACCTATACCCAATATACTTAAAAATGAAATAAACAGAGGCAGGAGAGACACTCGGATGGCTTGTATCTAGATGGCCCCCTAAACCCTCATGCAGTCATAGGTGGAGCTTTTCCAGAGGTGGCTGGATCAAGAGTGTGTGACTGATTCATGGTCCGATGCTGGCATTAAGGGCACTAAGATGAAGGGTGAATGATTTCTAAATCAGTCCTCTGATCAGTCTGGCACCACCCTTATCCCCAGTAGCCTGGATACAGCAAGAGACCAAAAAGGCACATCTTCTCACTCTTGGTGCTGCAGTCTTCTGCCTACCATGAACTACTGCCCCTCCGCCACCCCACCCTGCCTTGGAGTTGGTCTATTACGGACAGAAAACTTGACAAACTGTGAACTAAATAACCCTTTCCCCTTTAACTTTGGGTGCTGGGAATTGTGTCTCAGCAAGGAGAGAAAAGTAACTAAGACAAAACTAGAAAGCAGGCCTCTCTGACATTAGCTGGCCACCAGGGCAAATGGCGAGGCAGGAACAGCATGCTTAGCTTCCTTACCCAAGAGCTCTCTTTTTCTATATTTACGTTGTTTTGATTTTTCACTTTCTTTGGCCAGGCTGCTTCAAATTTAACAGCACAATTTTGTTAGTCAGAACACATCTTTTCTTAAGAACACAGGTATCTCTGCTCATGTAAGATGAATATTTATCATTTACAAACACAATTGAGCAGTTGCATGAATTTCTTTCCCCCAACATAAACTCAGAACTGGAACACATAAGAGACTGTGACATTTGTCCAAAAGAAAGAAGGTACAGGTCATGTTCAAACATGATTTATGGCTCTGAAGAAAAACACTGCAAAGTGTTTAAACCAGGAGCACCTAATTGAAATATTACGTTAATGCAAACAAGAGCTTTAATTGTTTTAAATGACAAGTAATTTCATTTATTCTCTTTTTTTTTTTTTTTTACAAACAGATGACCAGAGCAATTTTTGAAAAATGATTCTTTTATGAAAATCCAATACAGGCACTCATGAGATGGAGGAAAGCATTCTGAAGGAAAGGTGGGGCAGTTTATAGGGGACAATGTTAACAAGAAAAACTTTAGCAATACACAGACTAAATATTCGAATGAGTTAGCAGAAACAGTTCTTGCCTGGCCTACCAACTAAATTGGCTCTTGAAGAACACTAACAATCACATCTGACATGAGAGGGCAGTCTCAGATGGAAATAGGAATCCATCTGGAGCTCACTTTCTTTCCCTTCCTTCTTTTCTTGTTTCCTTCTTTCCCTTCACCAAATAGATTTAACAGACAGTAATTCACAATATGCTATTCTGGATGCTGGAATGCAATGAATGAAATAGAATGTCCTTGTGCAGTTTATACTTTAAAGAGGCAAAGTCAGATAAACACAAGTTTGCATAACTGATGCTGTACGATAATAAAACATAAAAATCAAGCTGGTCTATGGAGTAGCAGAGGAGAGTTACAAAACTAATTTAGCAGTTTAGGAAAGGCTTCTTCTAGAGATGATCACACTGAGTTATATTTTCAGTGATGAAGAAAGAGAGAGACAGAGACAGAGAGACAGGTTTGCAAAGACCTGAGTGTAGGACACTCAGGACTGAAGAAATTTCTGCCCAGGCCAAGTGAGGGACACAAAACATTCCAGTGTGGTCTGAAAGAGGTGCCCAGAGAATGTGGGACAAGGTGAACATGGAAAGCAGGCAAGCTCCAGCTCACACAGATCATTCCATGTGTCCAAGTTGGTTCTAAGAGGCACAGGAGCCACAAGACAACCGCGGTTAGAGGTGTGGCTTAAACTAACTTATACTTCAAAGGCTCAGAGAAGTAACCAAAGGGCCAGCCAAATAGCTCAGCAGATTAAAGCACCTGCAAGCAGGCATAGGGGCCAGGGATTCGATCCCTGGGGCCTGCCCACGCCAGCCCCGCCCCCCAGGGCACACTGAGAAGGCAATTGAGACTGGGCTTGGTGGTGTGCACATGTAATCCCAGCTCTTGGGAGGCTGTAAACAGGTGGATCACTATGAGTCCGATCTAGTAGTGAGATCCTTAACACCCTGAAGAACCTTGCCTAAAATACAAAATGAGAGAGAGAGAGAGAGAGAAGTAATCTAGAGGTACAAAAGTGGACTACTGAAATGATTAGCTAAGGGATAAAGGAGGCTGGGACTAGGGTGCAAACAGTGAGCAGAGCCAGATATGCAGGTTTGTGATTTATTGTGGAATAAGCAAACAAGACTTCCTGAGTCACAGATCTTGGGAGTGAGGGAAAGCGTGGAACAAGGGTGACTTTTACACATTGTGACCCGAACATCTGGGTGGATGAATGTGCCTTTATCCAAGATCAGAAGACAAAGGCCTGGCCCTGTGTTCTCAGGACTTGCCAAAAGTAAAGCTTTCTAATCCAAGCTAGATGATGAGTCAACTGCACTTCTATGAACTACCCTACTGAAATATCAATGTGTATCTTTACCACAAAAGCATAACTCAAAATTCCAATTAACTTTTGAAATGTGGTCACCAAAAAAAAAAAAAGTGTTCATTCGGCTTCCCCAGTCCTGATAATTGATTGTTTACTCCATTTGGCTTGACAAAGAATCTTCCTGAATCCAAAAGGTTAGCAACAAACCCTTTGGTCTGACCCAAGTACCATAACCACAATTTGGATTTGCTGCTGCCTTTCTTCTTAATTTAAAATTCCAAGCAGCAACTTGAAGCAAGGGCTTAGGCATTAAGAAGGGCTCAGAGGACAGGAAGGGGAGGAACAGATGCAAAGTAGCCTTGGGCATAAGAGGCAGAGGCAAAGAAAAAACAGACCCAGGAGAAAGCCCCACTGCATGTGCTCTTAGGCCAGTGGTACAGGATTGCACTGACAGAGAAAGGATGGAGATTTCTATGTTCTTTAAAAAGGGAAGGTGGGGCTTGCCAGGTATGTGGAAAACTCAGATACCTCCAAGAGCTGGGAGAGCAAAATTAAAGTAAAAGGACACTCCAAGGTTGTTTTGATGGTCTGGTCTGGTCTGGACTGGTCTGGTCTGGTCTGGACTGGTCCAGTCTAGACTGATCTGGTCTGGTCTACTCTAATGAGGTCTGGTCTAGTCTGGCCTGGACTCATCTAGTCTGGTCTGATCTAGTCTGGTCAGGTCTGGTCTGTTCTCATCTTCTCCTATTTTATTTTGGTTTGTGTTTTTAGGACAAAACCAAGCCCAGAACTTTCACACTGAGCTGCATCCCCAGCCTTGTTTGGTCTTATGTATATTTATTTATTTACTTATTTATTTTGAGAAAAGGTCTCTCTGTGCTGGAATTTACAACCCTCTTACCTCAGCTTCCCATACTGCACTCTTACACCCAACTCCAGGGTGTCCTTTACTCAAGCATCCTAACTCCCTACAGAAATGCGGGTGCAGGAGGCAAGAGCCAAGCTTTGGCTAACAGTGCCCAATCAGAAGAGGCCTTTGATCCTTGTCTATCCAAAACAGGATTTCAGGAAAACAAAGGACAGAATGGAGTGTGATCTGGACTACATAGATCACAATGCTCAAGAATTTTATAAGATGTAAAAGAGTTAAAGGGAAAAAATGTAAAATAAAATTATCTGGTTAACTCCTGGATAATTGGAAGTATAATTAATCACAGTGGCCCACTGGCCCGTACATTCTCTTAGGCAGGAATCCACAGCTTTGTTTCTATGGAAGCACGCTTGCCCTGGCCTCTGCATGCCAACGATCTCTACACTGCTCGCTATTCTGAGAGCTGTTTCTCGTCTGCACTAGGATTTCTCCGCCACTTTCCCAGCCTCTCCCCTCTCAAAGTGTTGAGCTGTTTGTCATCACCACCAATCATGGAGAAGTTAGAATCACCTTGCTAACCGGTTGTGGTGCTCCATACACCTCAGGACTTTTGTTTTGTGAAACTGTTAAATTCCTACCAATGCAGAAAAGTTTTTCTTTCCAGAATGTATCCTTGAAAGAATGCAGCTCAGCTTGTCCTCTTCTGAGAAAGGAATGAGTTCGTCTTTGTACCTTATTATTCTCAGTGCCCCATTGCTAACAACAGGCCCCAACAGAGCCGACAAAACCTAGTTTTTCCTGCTAAAATCGATTTCCCTTACCACACATTCATCCTCCCAAAAGGCGTGGATGTAGGAATCCCACGATCTCAAAGTACTGGCTTCCCTGAGCACACCAACTTCAAGACACTCATTAGCATTCATAACTAAAACTGATGACAATAATAATGATCTAATCTACTGAATGTTTAGTAAATACCAAAATGTTTCCTAAATTTTAGAACACGTATTGTCTCACGATCACACTAATTGGGAAATCCAATTTGCCACATTTGGATGTGACATAACAAAACACTAATTTACAACTGTGGTTTTTGAAAAAATCTATTTCCTGACAGCAGAACCAGAACAGAAGAAGAACTGTGCTTCTTCCGGCGATGCTCAATAATTGCTGTATTAAACATTGCTTTCGGCTGCAAGCACTGATCTTTCCAAACCACAGAAGGTCAGGATGAATTAATTCAGATAACTGCCCCCTTCTACACAAACCAGTGGTGTGCATGAGTGTTTCTCACTCATGCCACATGCCCATCCCCTGCCAGTCTTAACCCACTCCGTGTCATCTTCACCCTGGAATACTGGCTAAAGCTAAGCCCTGACCTTGAACACTTCCAGTTTTTATGCCAGAGAATGAGGGAGAGTCCTGCCAAAGTTCTTCCAGTGTCTATTCTGAAATGACAGTGACACACTCACACCCGCTTACATTCCTTTGACCCAACCAGTTAGGCAACAAATTGAGGAAATAGCAAGTATTCTGAACATTGGTAAGACTGGAAAAGTGAGCGGTGGGAGGGGTGGATGAACCTTGGCATCTGTATTTGTAAGATGGGGCATTAGAGGAAGCCAGCACTGCCATTTTTCCCAACAGATTTAATTAGTTCTCAAGAAGTATACCATATTGAAAAGGCATCTGGAAAATCCTGAACACTCTATAGGTGAAAATCTTGTCATTTAAGGCTAAAGGTAGCACATAATACACATGGCAGAAGGCACATTACATCACATTGTTCTTCACTCATCAAAATAACTTCTTACTATAAGAACACAGGGTTTATAAGAATATATATTTAGACTCCAAATTGAGAAGCAAGGATCATCAGCAGAAGCCCACTTGCTGGACTGCCCCAGACATCACTTCTAATTCAAACTAATGTGTCAGATACTATTTAAGACCAATTCATTGAGAATGCCACCACAAAGAGAAAACATCTCTGCTCACCAGGTTCATAAAATACTAAAATCCAACTAAAGCAGTCTTCAAACTGGAGACATTTTTAGCTTGAATTGCACAGGGCAAAAAAGAAGCAACCTCCTGTGAATTGTATCACGGCTGACAAAAGGGCTTATTATCTCCCATTGATTGGCTGGGAGTTCCGTTATCTCCTCTAAGGCAGTTTCTACAACAATCTCCACAGAGCCGGAGTCCTTAATTCACCATGGCTCTGTGACTACCTTAGGAAGTTAAGAAAATTGAAAGCCTTTTGTGCTTCTTCTTTCAGTGACAGCATAGACAGGCTTTTCAAGATAGCTGGGACAATATAAGTAATATTTTGTTTTAGTCTGCAAGTCAGTCTTGCTTATTGGGGTTTAATATCACAAACCATTTTTGCTCCATTTACACAGGGTAAATGAAGCAGTTCTGATATATCTAGTTCTCTTTATGTTAAGGTGAGACAATAAGACCAGGCCACAGTGCCCACCTCTACACTTGTCTAACCAATCACTGCAGAGTGCAGTGCTTACATCAGAGCCAGGAAAAATGTTATAATCTCACTTTAAGCATTGTTTTTTTTTTTTGTTTTTTTTTTAGCAGAACTGTGGATTTAACTCAGGCACTTGTGCTTGTCAGGGAAGCACTTATTCCACTGAGCCATCTCCCCAGCCCTACTTTAACCATTAAAAATGTAAAGTAATCCTAGCTTTTGCTGACTCAAAATCCACTCTCAAACTTTTCTGCTGCTGCCTCCCTACACGGCTCAAACAAAGGACAAAGATCATTTCGTATCAAGAAAGACAAACTGAGGGCCAGCATAATAAGTCAGTAGACTTAGCACTTGGTTAGACAAGCTCAGGGTTTAATCCCTGGTACCACATGCCATGCAGGCCCTACCCCAGGACATTCTGAGTCAATGATGGAGTCCTGGTGTGGTGGTGCACACCTGTAATCCCAGCACCAGGGAAGCTGAAAACAGGAGGATCACTATGAGTCTGAGCTTCATAGTAAGACCCCAAACAAACAAACAAAAAAAAATTAAAGAATTTAAAAAAAAAGACAAACTGGGATGAGTGGTCTAAGTGCATGCCTCAAAAGCATAAGGACCTGGGTTCGATCACCAGTACTTCACACCATGCCAGCACAGAAATCCAGGTGTGGTGGAGCACACCTCTAATCCCAGTGCTGGGGAGGCTGAGGAAGGAGGATCACTATGAGTCTGAGCTGCACAGTGAGACCCTGTGATCTATGCTATTTGAAGAAACTCCAGCAATGTTCTGCAACACAGAGAAGAAAACCACATCACTGGAAGCCACTGTAATGACTTTAGCCCAGATGCCAGGACCATGAGTCCTCTCACTGTAATTCTTAAAGACTTGTGATTGGCAGAGCAGAACATAAATGAATCACTGATCACCTCTCAGCCTTTCGGCCAAGATCAAGTATAAATGAATCATTGAATAATCCAACTGAATAAACACCCGACCTTGACAAGTGAAAAACATGACAGCCAGGATTAAAACAATCCCAAAATGCTGCTGGAATAAATTCCAGCACCAAATACAGTTGAGCTTGGCCATGACAATCTGCTCAAAACTGAAAATGGAAACTTTTATTCTGGCAATTAGCAGACGCAGTGGAACATGGGATATGTGTACCCCTGTATTCATCACCAGTTTCAAAAGTCTGTCTTTCTCAGGTTAAGTAGCATGGATACACCCACAGCCCAGAGTATCTTAAGTACTTGGGTAACTGATATGATTTTTATAGGATGCCTTACAAACGAAGCCCAACGATGGCTTTCAATCCTCAATTCCACCTCCTGGAACAAGTTTCTATGCCAGTATCTGATGAGTGATACAATTAGGCACCTCCCTTACCTTCACAGTAGGCAGAGTCTCCCTGGACAGAGATGTAGCCGTTCTTGCACTCACAAGTCGCTTTCGTGTTCCAGTTTTTGCACTCTGAGTTTTCACCACATTTAGGTGCTTCGACACAAAAGTTATGCCCTGTAAGATTCACCAAAAATTTCCCATCAGGAAAGGCAGAAAGAGCGCCAGATAGTGTAACACAAAGTATTTTTGATTATCTGTCACAGTGCATGAAAATACATGTTGGCAATATGCAAAGGGTGGAGAGAGAAACACGATCCTTTGAACCATCCCGACACTTAAGAGCTCCTTTCCTTGACATTCACACTAGCTGAGGTTGCTCCTGCCATGAGGCTTTTTACCCATGGTGACCTCAGACCCTCTACCTATGACCTTCTTATATAATTAATTTTGTTGGGGTCCCAGGAGATGGCTCAGTAGAATAAGCACTTCCCTGGCAAGCGCAAGTATCTGAGTTCAAACCCGAGTTCCGCAAAAAATAAAAAAATTAAATTAAATTAAATTTTGTAACTGTTTTATTGTGAAATGTACAATGCATATAAAAGATATGAATAAATATATGAATATATAAGATAAAGTGAAAATGTTATCAGTGCCCACTAATTATATCCATCCAGTGCATTGTTCTCCCAACCACCAGAGAGATAAGCACTAGTTCTGTTTTGATTACATCCTTTCACATATTTATTTTTTTGTCACACACAAGTGCTTATTCTCAAATAAATTATTATCTAGCTTTAAACATTTCAATGTTTGGAGAAATAAAATTAAACTGCATAAGTCTGTATGGTGTGCCTTGTTCTGTTCATTCAGGTTAATGACTATAGGAATCAGCTGTTAGAATTATATACCATTTCATAGTATGAAGATTCCATGACTTATTTTATACATTGTATTGAAATTGAGTTATTTTCACATTTATAATTATAAGCAAGATGTCTCCAGATATGCTTGAACATGTTTTCTGGGGAATTTTTGTACAACACACGCTTGACATTTTCTTTCTTTAATATTTCTTCCAGAATTCTTGGCCATTTTCCTTCCTAACTATCCCTCAGGAAGTTCTTCTAGTGAGGATCTTTTAATAGTTACTGTACTAGATTTTAATTCATCTAAATGTCCTTATTTATAGACTATGCTCACAATTGAGAAGTAGTTTTATTATATATACAGTTTTGCAGTCTCAACATTTTGAAGATATTATTTCATTTCTTATAACTTGCATTGATTATTTTGAGTATTCAATTGATAGTGTAGTTCCTTTGTAACTTCTTCTTTTCTATGTTGACACTTTAAAGATCAAGTTGCTTGTTTGTTTGTTTGGTTGGTTGGTTGGTTAGGTAGATGGGTGGTGGGAAGATGGGTGGTTGTTTCCCTGACTGGTTATGCTTTATTTTCTTCAGTTTTACTCTAGGATCCACACCTGTACATTTACTTTTATTTAGGGCTTGAATTGTTTGAACTTCAAAAACTAATGAACTTTTTAATCATTTTGTAAAGTGATCAAATATTCTCACTTAAAGCATTGTCTTGTTGAGCGCTTTTTCATGTTGCTTAGATATGCTTTCAGATAATACACTTTTTTTGCTCTCTGGTCTGAACTTTATGTGACTTCTAGATGCATCCTTCAATTATTGTTTCTCTCTTGCGCTATGTCACATTCTGTTCCACTCACTGACATTGTTTTAATTTTCATTTACTATATTTTCTAGATACTACTTGATTCTGCTTTAACCTGTTTGGTCAAATTTGACAGTCCTTTGTTCCTTCATCTGTTATTATTTTCATTTCTTTTAAACAACTTCAAGATATTTTTATTAATTGCAATATTTTCCATATTTATGCATATAATTGTGAGTTTGTAGTTTATGCAAAATATACATGATGCTTTTGTATTTTGAGTGATTGTTTAACTTGTGACCACATATTCTTTGGAATTTAATCCATGGGAACTCTTTGACGTTTTGGTTTTAAATTGCATTTCCTCAGATAGTGTTTGTGCTTGATTCTGACAGTTGCCTGGGGGAGTTATCAACCTAAAGTCACTTTAAACCACACTTCTGCCTTGGGGATGGGAATTAACCAAGCAGATAGAATAAATTCTAGGGCTAAGCTTTCAGGAATGCAAATTTTCTCTTCTAGACCACAGTGTAGCCTCAAGACTGACGGACACACCTCTTACACACAAATTCTTTGCTAAGTCACCCACAGAGAGGTGTAGCCTTCAACAGTCTTCCTAGAGCAATTCACACTAGGCTTCAAGTGTCCTTGTCTTCTTACACACTTACCATTCTCAGAAGCCATATCCTGAACCACAAAGGACTAAAGCTGCCCTCAGGACAAGTAAGAAATCCAATGTACTTGCCTGTCTTAGTGGCATCAAAATTTTTCAATATTTTTTTACCTCTAATTCTCTTGTCTTCCTCTATTACCCTAACCCTAATCCTGAACCTAACCCATAAAATTTCCAAAAGAAAATTGTTTATATATTATATAGCATTTGGGGGTGATCTAGGAGAAAGAGGTTAGACCTACTACAAAAGTTGTTAAGTTCTAGGACAAAATATACAAAGATATCTTATTACCTTTAAATCAGTACATTTTTAGTAAATATAATTACTATGTTGCATCACATATTGTGTTCCCATGAAAAAAAATAGATCCATAAATTGAGAGATTTAATTTGTAATTCAGAGTCTGCAGATGAGAAATATTATAAAGCACTTTGTCCATCTAGGTACAGGTGCTGGGAAATAAAGAAAGACTGTGCTTTTCAATGCAGGTTTCTCAGAGCCCTGGATGCAGATAAGTTGTTACACAGGGCTCAAGCCCCCTGTCCCCATTCAAACAGAATAACTACACTATTTTTTGCCTTATGGACCATGGCAACAACAATCTGGCATTTAGAAAATATGGAAATTGCTAGACAAGATAAACTCCCAAAATTAATTCATCTCAGTAATGAAAGACTAGGATGTTTTATCTTTGAAGCAGAATTATAAACCAAGAAGGCTTAGGTTACATTTAATCTAGGAGATGAAAATAAATTTTATTAAATACTACTAATAAAGTTGCTCTAGATGTTTTACAGGAGGCTAATACAAGGATAATGCAACTTAATAGTGTGTTGTGGAGAATGTTAAGTGGGCGGAAGCCCGTAAAGCACTGGAAGAGTTCCAGCAATGGACATCTTTAGCATCATCACAGGTAGAGCCCAAGATGATGATGATGGTGGTGGTGATGATGGCATGGCAATGATGATCGAGTTAATAATGTCATATGCCCAATTTCAAGATGAGAACAGAGAAGCGCAAACTCCCTCAAACTCACCAGCACCAGGCTAGCCAGTGGCAATGCCAGGGTTTTAATTAGGTCTGGCTAGTTGCAATGATTTTGTACTCCCATATACCTTCTATCATAGCAAAATCCAGCAATAAAAAGTGGAGAACGCAGCCACTTCTTGGGATGTCAGTATTGCACCAAGCCTCATATCTGCAACAGGCTGATGGTGATTTCCCCAGTAAAAGGAAGAGTAAGAGACTAACCTGATAAAAAATCCAAAGCACCTGGGAGCACATCTCCAAGTCTTTGGAGCTTACAACCTTAAGAATGAGATGGCTTTCTACTGAAGGAATGTTTTAGGCACCAGAGCTCTCCATGCCAGAAGAACCCGTACTTCAATTCTTACATCAAAATGGATCAATAATTAAGTTGCCATAGAGTTTGTTCAACATAAGGTTTGAACCAATGACCCAGGTGCATCTTCTGTCACATGTGTTTGCTTCTCTATTTCTTTTTGTTTCTGGGTCACCTGAACTTTACTTACTGTATGCATTTAACAGCACAGATAAAAATCTTTCCAAACACCATGGTGAACATACAACAAAGCATCACATTATAACCCATAAACATACACAACTATTATCAATTACAATAAAATTATTTAAATATTCAAATTTATAGTAAGAAAACAAACAACCTTTCCAATGCAGTCATTCTATCAAGCATGTGCCAAATCAGAACAAAATGCAAAGAGTAGGGGACATATTTTTCCAAGGATAGGGAAGGTCCCAGGGACAAACCAACCTCAATGTCAAATCCTTTCTGTATGGGTCTCTCCACTGTGCTAAAATGACTGTCTAAATGCAGTTCACCACACACATTATTTATTCAAGGCCCACTTACCCCAAGGAAGGGAGCAACCACTCAGTCAGGATTAAATAAGTCCCCACTTTGTGGACAAGCATCTGCAAATGAAAAATATTTCAAATATTCCCTGCCCACGGCAAAACTACAAACTTCAAGAAGAGATGTTACCCATGGGGTGCCACCAAACCTAGGCCGTCTACATGAGGTGAACTATGAGTAGGTCGAATGTTTTTAAGTGTTTCAGAGACAGCAAAATCACTTCTGCATGCTGCAAAACTACACTATATAGAAACCTGAACAAGACACAGATCCTCATGAGAAGAATGAGATTTCAATCTTTGTGAAAAAGAAAAGGTGAATTGGAAAATAACCTGGCACAGATATAATAGTGATAACAATGAACATTTACTGAGCACACGCTATGATCCTGGTAATCAGCTAAGTGTTTTAAATGCATTATCCCATTTAATTCTGTTAACAAGTCCACACAGTGAAATTATTAACACAATTTCACAGATGTAGCAATTAAAGTTCAAAGAAGTTAGTACAGCCCAAATCTGACTGAAACCAGAACTTTTAATCACTGTGTTCTACTCCCAAGAGCAACAGACTTCAGAGTATTCTATCCAGTCTACAAGGCAAAGTCTTCTCATTTTAAAACACACATGCACACACACACACACAAACACACACACACACATATTTTGCTACTTAAGAAACACAATTTTAATCACATCAACTTCTTTTATTTAAGCTACATTCTAAGTCTAATTTTGCTTAACCAAGAGCTTCCTTCATAGGAATAGTTGTACAGATGCACGACTTATAGAATGATTGGACAAATGACAGGTAGGCATTGGGATTGGCAAATTAGAGGCAGAATCAATAGATGGTGACAACAGCAAGGTCTTCCAATCCCTATCATCACCAACTGGAAGGCAAACTTGATTCATGCACCGGTCACCATACTTCTTTCCTTAAACATTTTTACTGAGATGTAATTTACAAGCCATATGATCCATCCACTGTAGAAACTTTGATGATATTTTTAGTAATTTCCACAGCTGTGCACCCCTAGCCAAAGCCTGGTTCTAGAACGCATCCTTCACCGCAGCTGGCCATCATCATTCTTAAAACTCTGGCACCTCAGCCTCTGAGCAGGCTGCCAGCTCATAAATCCACAACTAATTCTTTGCCTTTCAGAATCCTTCCAAATGCTTTGTCTTTCTTATCTGATGTGTCTGGATCCTGTGACATTCCAGATGCACAGCTATCTCCTCTGGTCATTTGTCTTCAGTTCAGTGCTCTCCCTCTTTCTTTCTCCTCTCTCTTCTCTCTCTCTCTCTCTCTCTCTCTCTCTCTCTCTCTCTCTCTCTCTCTCTCTCTCTCTCAGCTTTTATGAGTTCTATTAATATAAACACAGCTGTGCATGTACCCCTGTAACATCACATCTTTTAACTCTGTCATAGAGATACCTAGATGATGAATAAATGGGTCAAAAGAAATGTCTAGTTTTATTGTTTTGAGGAATCTCCACACTGATTTGCATAAAGAATACATGAAAGTATTACTATTATTGACTTTGTCCAATATATCAGGCTTGGTGCTTCGCAAGTTATACATAGTACCTCACTAAATCCCTACAGTATCCGAGGGTTACTCTTATCCACAGGTTAGGAAGATGGGTCTGGGTTTTTACTCACCCAAGATAATGA
>PVKA01025924.1:18975-32471 GCA_004027165.1 Ctenomys sociabilis
AAAAAAAAAAAAAAAAAAAAAAAAAAAAAAAAAAAAAAAAAAAAAAAAAAAAAAAAAAAAAAAAAAAAAAAAAAAAAAAAAAAAAAAAAAAAAAAAAAAAAAAAAAAAAAAAAAAAAAAAAAAAAAGCACCTGGGCAATTACTAGCGATTATTTTCTGATACTGTTTGTGATTGTAACTGTTCCATCTTAGACTAGATGTCCCTCAAAATCTTCATGCACTCACAGGTGAAGCTTGGGAGAGGTGAGCAGACCACAGCTGTACAACACTGAAATAGTCCACTGGATGAGTTTAGCAAAGTTCTGGGTGTGAATGATGGGGTTTCTGAAAATGAAAGATTCACCCTGGGAGTGCATAACACTAATCAATAGGCTTGTAGCCTAGGTGGAAAGAAATAGAAAGAAGCAAGTTTCTCTGCTTCCTGCCTCCCCTTCAATGGGCTGTTTCTCTTCTGCCCTACCTTGGCATCCACAGATTATGGACTGAAACATTTACAAACTGTGAGCTACAATAAGCCTTTCCTCCTTTGCCATGTAGATGATAGGTGTTGTGTGTCTGCAATGACAAACTAACTAAAATAGGTTTTGTTACCACAGATCTGGGAGCATCACTGTTGTGATACTATCTGACGGTGGCTCAGTGGAATAAGTGCTTCCCTGGCAAGCGCAAGGGCCTGAGTTCAATTCCCGGTTCCTCAAAAAAAAGTACTATCTGGGCACATGGTTCAGAAGCCTTTAGAAATAATTTACAAGAGAAGTTTGGAAAGATGGAACCCCACTGGAGAAGCAGCCCTAGAATGCTGTTAGCTGAGCTTGATGGAAGACGCTGGTCAGAACTCAGACTGAAAAGTCTGGATGCAGTGAAGCAAGAAAAGAGCAGGCTCAAGGGGTTTTAGTGGGGAAGAAGGACTCCAGTGGCAGCTGGACTCCCAGACATGCATGTTATGCCCTAGCAGAAAATTTGTCTGCATTTGATTCATGACCACAGCCTTTGCAGGAGACCAAGTTAAGTGCCAAGGACTAATTAGGCTGGTGGGAAAAATTTAAAGGCAGTCTAATGTTGAGGCAGAAGCATGGCTACTGTCAGGAAATTAAGGATCAAGAAGAACATTAAAAGATAAAAATCAAAGATTTTTAAAGTTTTGAGTTTGGCCAGAAAGAAAGCTCCAGTAAAGATGTGGTCTACAAAGATGAAAGAGAAGAACCTGATGGCTGAAAAGATCAGTGACAAAAAACCAAAATTTGTGTCTGATTATTCATGGACAAGTGTTCAAGAACATCTAGGAGCAATAACAAAAATTCCTGGCCCTCTCTAAAGATTCAGGAAATAACCCGGACCTGTCAGCGTGCCTCATTTTACCCCCGTAGGCCAGCACACCCTATAACCCACTTGCCCTCCTCACAGGCATCTCAGAGCATACTGAGCCAGCAAGGAACTCTCGTTCCTACTTCCCAAGCCATGGTCCTCAAGTTCAGCATGTCCACGTCTGGCACCAGGGATCATCTATGTCCTTGCATAAGTGCCCCTCCAGAGTGTGTGTGTGTGTGTGTGTGTGTGTGTGTGTGTGTGTGTGTGTGTGTGTGCAGCACGTCAGTGCCTGGTGTAATACAGCCTCTTGATTCTCTGTCCTTCCACCGCATAAGAAAGCTCATCCTGCTTCTCCACACTGATACCACCTCTGCAGAGAGCATCACCCGTTTTGCTTTCCTGCCCCCACCTCTTGGCTGTCTATAATCCATTTTCCACAGGAAAAGAATCCTTTAAGACATAGATGGGATTATGTCTCCTTTTAAAAAAATCTTTCACGGTCCTCCCATTTTATTTAAAACAAAATCCGTAACTTCAACCTGAGGCAACAGGCACTACCCTCCAGTCACATCAGACTTCCTTCTTATTCTTTTGGCACTGAGGCCGCTTTTCGGATTCCGAGTCTTTGCAAGTGTGTTCCACCAACTCAGGATGTCAATGCGTATGTCCTCAAGAAGAATTCCTACTCTGCAATCATGTCTGTAAGATTAAATATAATGTCCTCATGGGGTAGCAAGGAGGTCTGGGCAGATGTTTCCTTAAAACAGATTGTATTCATTTTTAAAATACTCTTAGTTCTAAATTGGAAAGGCTCTGAGTAGTTAGTTATGAAATCAACAAATATTGAATGTGTGCAATGTGCTAGGGATTGTCTGTGGCACAAGATGAGCATATCTCTGTGGCCCTTTCCCTTGCAGAGGCCCTTTTCCTTCTGCCCTTTCCCTCAAAGGGCAGAAGCTTTCCCTTAAGCAAGATGAGTAAGTTCTGGAGATCTACCTTACTGCATAGGGACTGTCACCAACATATTAAACTATAGGAAACTTCCAGTACAGTACAAGAGTAGACCTAAATATTCTCTCCACTTACACAGATACACAAACACACACACAAACAATGAGCATGTGAGGTAACTGATGTGTTAATTGGATTGATTTAATAATTTCACAATGTACACTTACATCAAAACACCATGTGGCAACCATAAATATGTAAATTTCTGTATAAAGCAACAACAGCAACAACTATACACACACAAACACAAACTCTATTCAAGGAAGCATTTCTTATCCCCTGAACCTACATGAGGCCAACTGTTCTCTCTCATGTGAGCCTAATCTTCTTTATAGAAGTTATCATAATCACCAAGAGAGGGTTTATTTTTGTATTCATTGACAGATGTCTGCACCACCACTAGAAGCTCACCTCTGCAAGGGAAAGGGCCACAGAGATATGCTCATCTTGTGCCTCAGACAATCCCTAGCACATTGCACACATTCAATATTTGTTGATTTCATAACTAACTACTCAGAGCCTTTCCAATTTAGAACTAAGAGTATTTTAAAGATGAATACAATAAGCCTCAAAGAGGTTAATTCCTCTGCCTGTGATTTTTCAACTACTTGATGATAAGTCAAATTAGACACAGAAATGCAAAATGATTCCCAGGCTCTCCCACACCACAAGTCTATCCAGCTGTGATTTTAATCAAGAGACACTGCCTGTGGCTCGGGTAGACCAGAATTCTACCAGCCACTAGCATTTCCCACTCTGTGACGTGTCCAAATCTGTCCAAAGGAAAAAGCATTTCTTTCAGCAGAGAACACTCCATTATCCTTTATTGTTTGGAAACTCCTTGTGAGAATAAAATAATCTGTCACACTCTAAACAGCACCCATATATATCCAGATGAGTAAGACCTGTTCAGAGTTCATACTTAGGTCGTTCAAAATGAGAAGATGCTTAGGAAAGAGACAATCTTCTGAAGTGAGACTTTTCATTTTATGCAGAATACCTCCTCAGTTTTAGTTCCCAGCAGACACACCATTCACTTAGTCAAGAAAAATTTAGGAAGTGCTCATCATGGACCCAGGTGAAGTGGGTATTGCAAAAAAGCACCATAAATGTCACAGACAGTTCCTCACCCACTGTACAGTAAAGCGAGGGAGACGTGTGAGTGCTGTGTCACAGGGGAGCAGCATGGCATTGCGGTGGGCAGGGCAAAGTGCTGCAGGAACAGGTCACAGAGAAGGGTCCTACCAGGTACTGGGGAGAAGATTCCAAGGATCAATGAGGCCGACTGGTGAAGAACAGGAGTTTAAAATACATGCAGCATCAAATGGCCCTGACATGTTCAAGGAAATTAATGAAGAAACATAAATGTTAGGCGTCACTTGTTTTTTTTTTTATTTTCTGGATGGAAACAGCCTAAACTTTGGTCTTCCCCTACTGGTCTTGTACTTAGAGTTCTTTTCCAAACAGCAATAATACTATGAAAACCATTTGCTTTCTTTAAATTCATGGTCAAAAAATACATATAATATGTCCCATCTATTACAATAAAATTCCCTGCAAACTGCTCTCTACATCCCTCTCTTCACTCATTACATTTAAGAAGAAAGTCTACATTTAGTTCGGCTCTTCTCTGGATTCTGCAGCCAGTGCTGGGCACACTTGTGCGGGGTTCACTCCTACGGCTTACTCCACAACACAGAATGCATAAGCTACTTCTCCTAGACAGCCCTGAGCACCACAGAGATGCTTAGAGTCGACTCCAGATAGAGAGCCACTTCTTCCCTCAGCTTCTTGTATCCCCAGCAGGCCAGGGAGTTTATCTTTCATATTACCTACCCAGATAGTCCTTCTGCCCATGGATTGGTTAAGAAGGACATAGCCCCAAGATCCTTCTTGAGAACTGAATTCCTTTATGCATTCTACAATGAAAATACATATTCTAGGAGACACCTGAGCTCCTGAAGGGGAGAACACTCTTTAACATTTAGACGGCAGACAGCTGGGCCATCAGGACAAGCTGTTAAAGGCTGAACTCTGAACTCTCACAGGAACGGTCTGAAGCAGCAATCCCTCTCTTCTGTAGTCATCAACAGCAAAAGGTGCTGGCAAGGCAGGCTAGCCTAGCCTCAGATTTAGTTCTTCCTGGAGCAACGTGTTTCATTCTGGGAACTTCCCAGCCCCATATCCCTATGGCACCTCCAGGGTCCCTGACCTGAAGTTTTCCTGAGATTGTTCTCTCCCTCAGATGCACCCTACTCGCAGTGTCAGCAGAGAACTGTCTTCCCACTTGAGCTCCCCCCTAGAGGTCTTCGTCAGATCCCATCCACCCATCAGTAGGCACAGGACCCGTCCTATCTATAAACCACCAGTTCCCCTATTTGCAAACAAGTTTATAGTCTCTTTGAGTGTTGCTTTGCCAGGCCTCTGTTCACTTCAAATACCCTGAAGCCCTCTCTCTAAAACCTTTTCCATTATAAATTCACCTAAAACCATAGGGAAGACCTGAAGGGAGCACCACACAGTGCTAAGATTCTGGGAAGATTTAACTGACTGCAAGAAAACCATACCCAATACAAATATTATCAACTAATTTTAATCCAGGCCAGAAAATAAGTGAGCACAAATTAAAATTACAGATAAATAGATTAGGAACAGATGTTGAAAAGAACTTTCCCCAAACACTGGAAGTCATAAACATGCACAAAACCCTTCAAAGTCCCTGGCCACCTTGAATATGCAATTAGAGCCAGTGAGGGGGCAACAAAACCATGAGAAATGCATGAGGAATTGTGGGGATTAGCTAAATGCTTGGTATGTTTTCCAGGCGCCTCTTGAGAATGCATGGTTGGTGTTGTTGGATTTGTTTTTCCTGTTTTCCTTTGCAAATTTTTTCTTTTTGTATTTTAGGGAAGGGTCTACAGGGTATTCAGAGTTCTCACTATTAGACTGGACTCATAGTGATCTGCCTGTTAACAGCATCCCAAGAGCTGGGAGTACAGGTGCGCACCACCGCACCCAGTCTCAATTGCCGTCTCAGCACACTCTGGGAGCAGGGCCAGTACTGCAGGCCCAGGGATCAAAGCCCCGCCCCTGCACCTGCTTGCAGTGCTTTGTCTGTTGATTCCTTTCCAATCTTAAAGTGAGCACATCAGAAATTCATGAACAATCTTATGATTATGATTATTTAGTGTACAGGATCTCACTATGCAGCTTGGACTAGTTCTTATCCTCCTGTTTTCAACCTCCTCAGTGCTGAGATTACAGGGGACCCCCACTGCACCCAGTCTCTTGGGCCAGCTCAGTGTGCCCCAGGGTGGGGAAGCTGGCATGGCATGCAGTTCCAAGGACTGAACCCCGGTCTCTGTGCTTGCCTAAGCAGGCACTTAGTCTTCTGATCTATCTCATCGGCCCAGCAATCTTTCTCTGCAGATCTATATTCAGGCATCTATTGCTTCTTTCCAGGAAGTAGCATAGATGACACTCTAGTGTTCTCTCCTCCTCTCCAAATGGTCAGGCTCCTGCTCTGGCTGTTACCTCAAGGTAATGAGGAGGATAAACAAATGTCATGCTGCCAGCACAAATGGTCCTGAAGCAGCAGAGAGAAGCTGCCACCATTATGGGGGCTGTTCCCCATGGTGGGGCTGGCCCTGAGATCAGAGCCCCAGCAACTGCCAAGTGGCCCCTCCCTCCAGTGACTAACGCCTTCCCCGCTTTGTGTGTGCTGCCCACACAGTTCTGAAGTTCCCTCTCTAGGCAACCTGACCACACCAGCAGCCCTGTGGGAAGATATGAGCCACTTCAGCTGGTTCTAAAGAGAAGGGGAACACGTTACAGCATTTGCAGGATTTCAAGAGTCAAGGTGTCTGAGGCTCAGGTCTGGATATCCACTCTGATAGCACACCATACAATGTAAGTCACAGGAACTTGTTCTTCACATTCAGCCTCAGATTTAACTCCCACAAAGAAAACAGTCCATGTAAAGCTACATCTACACCATTCATCTTGGTCAGTCAATGGAAAGAGGGCAGTGATCATATAAAAAGATGCACACGGCACTCAGGAAAACACTGCTTACATAATAAAGCAAGTTGTAAACTGAGGAAACCAGCTAAAACTGACTAAAATGGGATTTTAGCAATATTTTACTTTCAAAATGTGTAGATTCTATCATCTGGTACTGTTGTAAGCAGCCAAATTAGACAGAAATATTATAGTTGGTCAGACAGGGCCAGGCCCTTGAAGGAGATAACACAGAAGACAACACACCCTACAACTGTGGGAGAAATGGATGCTCGCACTGTGGGCCAGGCCTAAAGACCAAAGATCAAACAAATGGCGACCTCCCTCAAGATTAGCATCTGAGATTAATCATCACTCTGAGGGAGCCAGAAGAATCATTAATCTGACTACTATTGGCTACCTAGTAAAGTCCTATTCTATATTCATGCCCGCTTGCTACATGACTCACTTCCCCATTTGGTTCTAGGCTTAATCAATTTTACCTGAGCAATGATACTTATAATCTCATTGGTTGTCCATAGTTTTGTCCCACCTCATGCTCACCTAAGCAAGTTCCGATGTCTTTTCCAACACTTCAGACCCACCTCACCATACAGTTTTACTCTATAAAAGTCCCTAGAAGAGAAATCTCCTCTCTCAGACAGGAGCTTTCTTTCCCTCAATAAATATATTCTACTTATAAACTTTGTTTGTTCCTAAAATTCATTCTTCAGTTTTAGAGAACACGAACTCATCCAGGTCAAGTTGGGAGATCACTTTCCCCATACATCAGTACTATAAACACCACCAAAGTCACTGAAATGACACGGACATTTAGAAGGACTAGAAGTGCAGCTGGGTGACCAAGTGCTTGCCAAGCAAGCATGAAGCCATGGGTTTACTCCCAGCACCACAAAAGCAAAGACACAAAAACTCGCTGGCAGGACAGTATCTTCTTCCCTTAATTATCACCTATATTTAAAAATCTACATGGGCCGGGGAGGTGGCTCAGTGGAATAAGTGCTTCCCTGGCAAGCACAAGGGCCTGAGTTCAATCCCTGGTTCCACAAAACAAAACAAAACAAAAAAGAAAGACCTATATAACAAGAAAAGTAGCTTTTGAGCCGGGCGTGGTGGCGCATGCCTGTAATCCCAGCACTCGGGAGGCTGAGGCAGGAGGATTGTTGTGAGTTCGAGACCAGCCTGAGCTACCAAGTGAGCTTAAGGCCAGCCTGAACTGCATAGTGAGACCCTGTCTCAAAAAGACAAAAAAAAATAAAAAAATAAAAAAAATAAAAATCTACAAAGTGCAGTATGGGATTACGGGATAAATCCTGAGGGTATGTGACTGACCTTATCAGATATAAAAGTTACATTTCTTGTTATATGGGTCTCGCTTCATCTTGGTCTTAACCATCTGGCAGAAAAGTATTAAAATGAGGTATATAAAGTAAAGCCACATTAATATGCTGAGCTGTGAAGGACTCAAGTCAACAACTTCTGCAGATAACCCACTACTATTGTGGACTGCTGGACTGTGTTGGATTGTTTTGCTAAATTCATGCACCTATACTATTTAGATGCCAATGGAATACCCATCTCTGACAGGACTAAACAAAAAAAAGGGATACAAAGGAAGGATCATTTTGTATTTCTATAGACAGAATAGTTAGGATAGCTATATAGCTACTCTCGCTTAATTCAATGAATAGAAAGATTTGTACTAATAGTGTTTGGACAGGATATCTTGTCTGCTTCTTATACTATGGATAACCACTAGTAAGATAACACTGTATAATGTATTAATTATTGAAATGTCCTATTAATCAATTTTGAAACTTTCTCATTGCTATTTGTTTCTCAATAAAATAAATTTGTAAAATACAATCATTTGAATGAGCCTTAGTTTTTGAAGCAGGAGAGCCTTACAATGTCCTATCATCAGCCCTTTGGGGACAGACAGTGGCAACCACTGAGGCAACAGCCCTAATGGGAATAAACCCTGGAAAACTTCAAGCTCCTCAAAAAGGTTTTTGACTTAGAGTTCTGAGGAATGATATTCTCAAGGGGTAATTTCTTTCACACTAATGAAATGATGCTTGGGCTTGTACTAAATATGCTAATTGAAAGGTCTTCAGTGCAAAGATTGGAGGGACCAGGCCACTCAGGATTCTGTGATCACTACTGCCAGGGTGGCAAATGTCAGAAGGTGACATCACAGCATGTCACAGTGCCCTTCCTGAAATACACACTTCGCCTCATCCCAATCCTATGCTTGTCTTTATTTGCCACCTGCCAATCTGGGGCCAATATCAGCCACTGAAACAAAAGAGACAGCCTCTCCAAGTGCAGTAGAAAAATTACTTTACACAGAAATTGGGGGTTTCTTACCTTATCGTTATTTTCTGTTTTAGATAGAGGAACGGAGGGAAAGTAAGAAAAATAATATAATTTGCCTTAGAAGAAGTCCCTGAGCTTTCTCAGTCTTGCTGGAATAGTATCAGTCCCTTCTCCTGAAGGAAAAAAAATGAATTGCAATGAAATGACCAAATGCCAGCACAAGTCAAAGGGAAAAGAGATTTCACACAAAATTCCAAAACTACTAAGTTACATGTAAAGAAGTTCTTGGAAGATAAATTGGAATGGAGAGAAATGAACTAAAATCAAGTACACAGTTTCAGACGATGGACTTTGAGCTCACCGGGATTGATGTTTTGTTGCTACTAAACTTGTAGGGTCTTATGAAACAGAGACACTGACCGCATGGGTAAATATTTCTTTCATTTTCTGATTGCCCCATATGCACAGTAGGCTGGGCCTGGGCTGAAGAAGGAAGTAATGGTGAAAGGTGTTAACTAGGAACTTAGTGAAAATAATTCTTCGTTCATTCCAATGTATTCTGATATGAGAGTAATACAGGGGAAACACAAGAGCACTCAAGGGCCTAAAGGTTTGAATTCACATGACTTCCCACAAGAAATCCCTCTCTGCTGCATTTTTCCACAAAGCAACATTCCGGTTACCACCAAAATGTGGAGTTGTCCAGGAGGACAAAAGAAATTCACTTATTTTCACATCGCTCCAGGGAAAACCAACAGCCTCTCACATGAAGTACCTGCTGGTTGGAAAGGAAGGAAACACAGATGAAGAAGAAGAGGAAGCCCCTGCTTCACAATGGCTCTCAGCCGAGTCTGCAAAGCCTTGCTCCTTTTTCTCACTTTTCTGTAGCTGAGTCAGGTCTAGAAGAAGCCCCTAGAGTGCCAGCAGTGGGACCCCTGTAGGTCTGCTTTCCAGAGAGATGCAATGTCTCTCAGCATCTCTGGTGATAAAAAAGAGCGTGACACGTGCTGGCAGAAGCGGTGGCACCTGCTCGATTATAAATTGGGTTGGAGCGATGAAATTCCTCTTGAATTTCTGTGGCCTAATCAATGATTCAGCTCTAATGAAACCATAAATCAGAAGAGATCTGCATAAACTGAGTCCCATGCGGCACCTCAACAAAGACCAAGTGATGGATTTTGCATTAAATTGTAAGGCCTACCTGTCAACATTATCGGTTACCAATAAATGCATCCCTCTGAAAATTCCATGCAATGTTTAGATATTTTCAAAGCATCCCAGCTGAGAGTTTTCTCACAGTCATAAAAGCAGATAAATCAGGGAAGATGCTCTCTGGTGAAAAGGACAGCAAGTCCCCAATTCTCAAAGCACCAAGGTTTCCTAAGCATTTTACCAAGGCATAGCTTTCTCATGACCAACTATAGTCAGAAGTCACAGCCTAAAATAAAAACACACCATGATGAATTATACATGTTTTATATATAAAAATGTGCTAGGGGAGTGGTCAACAGTAAGGAAGATAGAAAATGTAAAATACAAGGCTACCTGACATAAATTCCAAGGCTGCTCTAGCTTTCTAATTTTAGAAGTGTGGAAGTCCCGCCAAAATGGATCTAGTTGGCAATTTGAGAAAGTGAAATTTTGGGAGTGAATATTTTTTAAAATAATAGTTATCAGTTTAAGTGGACTCAATATTAGGACTCTAAGTAAATTCTGAGTTCTCTTTACCTATTTAATTCTTTTTGGGTGAGAATTGCAGAGAAGAAGAAATACTTGAGCTAAAGAAATAAGAATATATTTGGGGACAAAGGGAATTCCAGGAAGAGGGAACAAAACAATTTATATATAGGAATTAATTAGCCATCAATGTCATTTCAGTCTGTTCATTCAAGGAAGTGCAAAAATCAATTTCTTGAATAAAGGTTCATATAAGTTATATGTTCTTGGAGATATGGGAATTGGCCCACAGACAAAGCAGAAAAGAATACTGCTCAACCCTATCATGAGAAAAATGTAGTAATGATGAGGATGATGATTATTATAGGAACTATCATTAGCATAATTGTAGTAGCTATCATTTACTGGACGCTTATTACACGCTGGGCATTAGGCTAGGTGCTTATGCATTACTGTACTGAATCTTCACAGTGGTCTTAGAAGCAAACATGATTATCATCCTCATTGTGCAAATGGAAAGACTGTGAGTGAGAAAGATAAGAGGGCATGGAACTTTCTGAGCAGCACAGCAGAGCCCAGAGTGTGGTATCATCATGCTATCCATTAAATACACACAACACACGTGAATGCAGGCACGTCCATGGCCACCCCAGCCCATCCTACGCACAGTCCTCCACCCCCACCAAGGCACTCACCTCTACAGACTCTGCAGCACTGGTTCTCCGGAAGAATGTGATCCTTCTCTGAGCAGTTCAAAGGAGGGCACGCGTCAGTGATTTTGACTAAAACTCCATCCTGGAAGTGAAATATCAGGGAAAAAGAAGATGTTCTTGGCTTTAGTCAATGGTACACACCAATAAGATTTCATAATAGTTGTTCATCGCCCTGCTGTGATAACAACCTACAATCACTACCAGCACTCTAAGCAGTTCCGCTAACAATAAGAACAGCACGAACTCCTGAAAAGAAGGTGAATTCAGGGGACATTCGCTACATCAATGCAGCCCAACTTCAGGTTGCTTAGGATCTACCATAGTGTCTAACATGAAGGATGTGACAGTGTTGGCTGACACAATTTTAACAACTGACTTGAGAAGAGGAGGCCTCATTTCTGAGGTTCGCTGATTTCTGTTGTGCCAGTACCCTAACAGCAGTGGACTTCAAGCTGTCAATGTGATCACACCAGCGAAAGCAGAGTTGGAGAGCTCCATGCCATTTTCTTCTCTTTTTTAAAACAATTAATTTTATTGAGAAAGAAACAGCAGTGAGAGAGTCGCAAAACAGGTTAGTAGGACAATTACAATAATTAATGCATTGCATATTGTTGTCTTCATAGTAGTCCTTTACAGTACAAGATGCAGATATGATGTCTTGTCTAAACATGATGTGGTTTAATATTATTACCAGACAATGTGGGCAGGGTAACAATATCATTAAAGTTCTCTCCATGCCATTTTCTTACTAGCGCCACTTGCAGCACTCTCCTGGGTTACAGGCACTGCAAGCTCAAATGTGAAGAAGATATCCACTTTATTTTTAATTTCTGACTTGGCTCGGTCAGTCAGGCTGGCCTTGAACTCACTATGTGACCCAGAGTAGCCTTGACCGGTGGCCATCCTGCTGCCTCAGCCCTCCTGAGTGTTGGGTGACAGGCTTGTGCCACCACAGTTGGATATATCCTCCTTGCTGTTAACAAGCTCAGTGTCTGGGTGGAAAGAGACAAAATCTTCCTAAACTGTAGACCACAATATAGTCCAGAAAGTACTAAAAAGATGTGCTGTAATAAAAGGATTATGGGATGTCATGGGAGAGTAATTAATTTTACCCAGATGGGAAGAAACTACAGAGATGTCACATTTAAGGAAAATTGAATGAAGGAAAAAAAGAAGAAAAGCCCTCACTGGTAGAGGAAACAGAAGGGACTGAGTTATTCGGGTGTGAAAGAAATAAAGGAGGGTCAGGTAGCTGAACACTAGATTTTCCCTAGATATAAATAAAATCAGTTATATAAAATGCTCAAAATTCGGCAGCTGCATCTTTATGACCCCGCTTCACCTAAGGTCCTCTGTGTTGGCATTACTAGAATCTGTACTTAGTTTTATGTAGTCTTTAAAAAATGAATCCATGAATTACAGTCTTTAAGCAGGCTGGAGAGGCCTTTATTCTACCTAAAACACTTAGTTTTTCTCTCCCATTCTTAGAAGAATATTTAAAACAATCAAGAAACAAATTTAGAAAAGGAATCTCACTGAAGGCCACAAGGCGGCTCCAAACTCAGTGGGGAGAATAGCGCGGGTCAGAGCTGGCAGCGTGCGGGGGGGGGGGGGGGGGGTTACACCGTCTACCCACTCCGAGATATCTTGCACCGCAGAACCCACAAGGTTCCCCAGCTAGTCAAGAGGTCCCATGTCATCCGCCAGCAGGCTCTCATGTATGAACATACACATCACCTTGAATAGCTTCCCAGCTATTCCTCCTTCAGGCAACTTGTTTACAGTATGCCCCCTTCTCTTGTCTTGGAATCTCCCACCCGGATGCAACAGCATCTAGCCCTCCTTCCTTTCTTCTCCTTTGCTCTTCACTTCCCAACCTCTTGCTTTTCTCCCAGACCTACCTGAGAATTTGCCCGAAGTCCTGAAAATTGATCTTGTCACTGATTGGCCCCACTTTCCCTAGATCTACCCTCCCTCCTCTCTAAGCCACAGGGGCAGCATTAAATGTCAGCAGCACCAGGCTTAACTCCAGTACCTTCATCTGATGTGCCTCGGTTTCCCCCTTGATTCCCCAGAGAATCAAACCAATGATTACAAGCCAAGAGAAGCTAATAACCATACTATAAGGAGCATAAAGTAGTACACTGTGAGAAAAATGCTCAATTACTTATTATTATTATTATTATTTACTATTCTATCTGTTAATATATTTATTCTGATCCACGATGTCCTGGCATAAATATGAGTGGTGGTTCCTGCTGAATCCCTTTCCTAGGACTGGGGATATAGCTCAGTGGCATAAGTGCCTGCCTGGTAAGCACAAGGTCCTAAGTTCAATCCCTGGTACCACCAAAAAAAAAAAAAAAAAAAAAAAAAAAAAAAAAAAAAAAAAAAAAAAAAAAAAAAAAAAAAAAAAAAAAAAAAAAAAAAAAAAAAAAAAAAAAAAAAA
>PVKA01025925.1:0-32371 GCA_004027165.1 Ctenomys sociabilis
TCTGTTCAGAAAAGTTGAAAATGGAAGATCATGACTATTACCACACTACTCACTTTTCCTCCCAAGAAGATCTCTTAATGCGTACAATAGGGTAAGTTAGTTAAGGGGAAAAACAGGCTGAACCAAACCGAATTAAATAAGCTGTAGTAAAGCCAACATCTTCTACTTCAGCCTTAGCAAAGACAGCCTAACACTGTTACCTTGGAATGCGATTATGAGACGCTTTCTAGAATCATGGAGATAATTAGATATTGGGAATTGAAAATATACCAGTTGATTCAGAGGAGATTTCTCCAGAGGATAAGAGTTTGGTAGGTCCCAGGGTTAGAAACAACTAAATCATGTTTAGATTCTGAGTTGAATTAGAAAACAATTAACCTAATGTATACTCAAGTTAGCAGACTGCAATCTCTGCTCCTTACACAGGCAGAGGTTAAACACAGTGGTGAATAACAAGGATCTCCACTTGCCTTTTCTCAGAGAAAGATAGGTTTGAAGAGAAGAAATTCAGAAAATAGTTCGGCTTTGTGTTCTTCAATGTGACAAGCAGGCTGCACATTTGATACTCATCATGCCAGCCACTCTCAAATGTAGGAGAATGTCTCAGGGAAATTGAGTCTTCTGAGAAGCAATGTGGATTAAGACTGTAGAGGCCTGCTAAGGCATTGTTGACCTTGTGGTTGGGTTGTGCTTTAACTGCACTGATTAGGCCTAAATTAAAATCCTATTGTTTTCCCAATATTAATCCCTTCAGCCATCAAATCTCCACTTTCCACAATTGGGCAAAAATACTCACGCGACTTTGGCACATACAGTACACTTCCAGCTGCCATCGAGGTCCACGACCCGGCACTCACTGCAGACCTTCAGTGAGCAGGCCTTGCATGGGTCTCCCCGGTCAAAGATTAAGCCCAGGTTTCTCTGGCAGTGTACACAGACCCTGCTAGTCTCCTGTTGGGTCTTCCCACTTCTACGTCTTGCTTCTAAGAGTTCATTTTTCAGCTTTCTAGAAAGAAAAGAAAAAAAATAAATAAAATCTCACTTTAAAAATCACAGAGAAGGGCTGACCAGATAGCTCAGCGGATTAAAGAGCCTGCTTAGGCAGGTGCAGGGATGAGGATTCGATCTCTGGTGTGCTGTGCTGACTCCCCCAGGGAGCGCTGAAAGGGAGAATGAGACGATGTGGTGGTGCATGTCTATAATCCCAGTGCTTGGGAGGCTGAAAACAAGAGAATCTCTATGATCTGTGTAGTGAGACCCTATAGACCATATTTTTGTACTAAATACAAAAATAAAATAAAACTAAGAAAAATAAAAATCATAGAAAAGCAGGTTTCCTATTTGAACAAGGAATCAAGCCAAATGCTTTGAAGAAATAAACTTTCTCCCTCCAAAATCTACTGCCCTTTGATATTAGCAGTTGAAAGATACTCTGATGTTTTACCTTAGACATCCTCTGATAACAGTGTTTTGCCATTATGACTTACATACATTCTCCTCCAATTTATCTAAGATATCCTTAATCTTGTAGTGTTGGAGCACTGCCTCCCTTATGTAGTAGTGGTGGCTGATTTATGCCATGGGTGTCACAGTGGAATGTTTGTATCTTTGAAAGCTCTAAAGTTTTGGTAACATTGAGCATGCATAGTACCATATTCTTTGCCTGCCTAGATATGCTACATCAAGCAGTAGTGAACTAACACTTTCCACAAAGCAATCTGATGAAGATTATGCCTATAAAGACAGTGCCTACTATCTCAGATCTAAACACTTCTAATTAGCATTTGAGAGTTTCTAATAATTCCCATTATCTATGGATTTTTCTTTCAGGTAAGTCTGAGTTTAGATTAATCTTAAATTCTCTGTCCAGTAGTAGCAACGATTTATTCACTTACTCTTTTAGTTTTCTTTTGGTGGAACCGGGGATTGAACTGTGGCCCTTGCACCTGCCAGGCAAGCACTTATTTTATTGAGCTATCTCCCCAGACCCTGTAGTAATATTCTTGCAGGTTTATTTTTAAGAGCAAATGTGATGACACAAGAAAATTTCCAGCATAGTGCTTGGCACATAGTTACTAAACAATGCTAGTTCCAGGCTCTTTCTCTTTCTATTTAACATGTAACCTGTGCATATATCTTTCAAAAACCTCATTCCAAGTATAATTTTTTTCTTGCACCACTAATTAATTATGTGGGAGTTTGTTAGCAATGTAAAATTTCAGGTTCCACTTCAGACATATTTCGGATCACATCAGATCAGATCAGATCTGCATTTTAATTTCATGTATTCACTTTTCAAAAGAGAACACTGAGTGATTAGAATTTAAGAAGCATGGCTTTGGAATATTTTTTCAAATACTTTGTTTCACTTTTTAAAAAAGATTTATAACTTGTTTTACTTTCTTAAAGAGAATAAAAATCAGTAAAAAATTAGAAACAATTTCACTAAGTAAAATGATAGAAATTCAACAATCATTGTCATATTGCATGTTGTTACCTTCTGATTAGTTGTTCAGGTTACAGATATTGGCATGCAAAATTGGTCAGAAAATTAAAAGAAAAAAAGTATTTCAGCATTAAATGTTCCTTTAACAATTAATTTTTTTTCTTTTTGGGATATTTATTCTAGATCTGGATATACATTGGGATTAATTGGAAAGATTGTAAAAAATATTGATGGTTTCTTCTCACACACATAGCGTCCGTTATCATTGGTTTGAGATAAATCCAAGTCAATGGTATTGATAGGATTACCTACTTATTTTAATGGGCTGCCAGATTTGTAGAACATTGTTGTAGAAAACATGTTAAGTTCCACTACTTGTTTCTTTATGTTATTGGACAATCATTTGTCATATAATATTTCTATTGTTCGATTGTTCAGATGAATCAATATTTACCTCACATGTTTTGTACCATATGATTTTGTATTTATAAGACTAAATTTTGTCAGAGTAACTAGATTATCATCCTCCAAAAGATAGGAACACAGCTGTAGTTCTTGTGCATACTGTTCAGAATACAATTCCATGCTAGCTCATGAAGCACTTGAACATTTAGGGTTATTATGTCTTTTGACCATTCACATTTTGAGGTAATATGAATCTCACATTACTAAATCCACAATATACATGTGTGGAAATAGCACACTAAACCCATTAATACATATCATATAATTAATGCATATCATATAATTAATACATATTAATACATATCAATAATATTTAAAATAGAGTCCAGGCCTGCAGAGTGACTGAGACCTTCCCCTGTGCATTTGAGAGCCCTCCACACCTCCAGAGCCAGCCCAATCACAGGCCTGGCCAGTGTGTGGGAGACCTTCTGGGCTCCCATGTGCACACTGGATCTCCGTGGATACAGCCTTCTTTTTGAGTGAGACCTTCCTCCATGTTCTCTGGACACGTCTCTCCAGATCTAGCCCAGGCCTGCCGTGAGAGTGAGACATTCCACCACACTCTGTGGACCCCTCCACCCCACCAGACCCTGCAAATGTGTGGGAGAGCTTCCCCACTTCCCTGTGCCCGCTTGTCCACTCCAGACCCAGCCCAGGGCTGCTTACAGGCCTGGGGTGAAATTATGCAGCTGAGGTCCCTGCAGAGACAGTAGGGGCTAGAACCACCCAGCTAATTCAGGAGCAGAACATCTTGCAAGAAGGGCACAACAGGTTCACTCCCAAGAGCTGCAGCAGGAAAGATCTGAGCACAGCAGCCAGACCCAAGCAAGGCACAACTGGATAAATTCAAACTTTGTAGATCTGAACTCGAATATCAGTAGGTGCTAAGGTTATAACTGAACCAAAGCTATACAACAAAGGTCAGAGGACAGTGCTATATACTAAATGACAAAAAGAAGGAGCAAAATGTAATCTAAGACCACAAGCCCACCCAGAACAAGTGCAGAGGAAACTACCACAGAAGAAATTGGGAATCACACAGCTGAAATGTCTGAATCAATAGTGTCTGAAGTAAAGAAACAGCAGCAGAAAAGAATAGAGGAACCAAGATCAGAAATAATCTCTGAAATGAAAAAAGAAATCTCTGAATTAATAACATCTGAAGTAAAGAATCAAATGCAGAAACATGTAGAGGAAATCTGATCAGAAATAATCTCTGTAGTAAAAGAATTAATAACAGCTTCTAAAGAAGACACTGATAAATAAAAGGAGATTAGAAAAATAACGGATTCCTTCAATGAGCAATAAGGAAATAGATTGCATAAAGCAGAGACAAAGAGAACTTAAAATCTCAATTACAAGCTTGCAAAACCGTTTGAATGAAAGTGAAGATAGAGCTTCAGATCTTGAAGACACTGTCACAGCTAGTGAAAAGGTAAAGAAAGAGCTCTTAAAACTAACTAGGATGCAGGAAAAAAAATCCATCACCTGCAAGATGATGCAAAGATGAACAATGTGAGACTAATAGGCATCAATGAGAAAGAAGGAGTCAATACAAATGATTTAAGAAGAATATAGGCAGAACTGATAGCAGAAAACTTCCCAAATATGAGGTAACAATCTGACATTCACATAACCAAAGCATACAGCACATGAAATAACTTCAACCCAATTAAAAACACGAGACATATAATGGGCAAGATCCCAGATATTCAGCTAAAGAATTGGGAATGGAAGTACTTCACTTCTCCATCAAACTGGAAAGAGAGTTTTGTAGGGTATAGTAGTCTGGAATGCAATTTGTTTTCATAGATGAGTTGAAGTACTCAATGAAAGCTGCTAGAGGAAAGAAACAGATCACATTTAAAGGAAAATCCATAAGAATTATGGCAGACTTCTCTTCACAAATGATGAAGGCAAGAAGAGCATGGGGCAGAGTACTTCAACTCATCTATGAAAACAAATTGCATTCCAGACTACTATACCCTGCAAAACTCTTTCCAGTTTGATGGAGAAGTGAAGTACTTCCATGACAAAGAACAACTAAATAATTCATGATGATAAAGACAACCCTCCACAGACTATTAAAAGATGTTTTAGAGAAAGACCAAAATGACCAGAACTCCACAAATGAGAAAAGAAGGAACATTATATATGGCACACAGTTAAATAGAGGAGAAAAAGTAGCAAATAACTGCAGGTAAATAACATGTGAAACATAAGTCAATACATCTCAATTACAACCATCAATATAAGTAGACTCAATTCACCAACTAAGAGAAATAGACTCGCACAGGGGACTAGGAAACAAAATCCAACAATATGATGTATAAGAGAAACATACTTAACTCATAAAGAAGTTCATGAGCTAAAGTCAAAGGATGGAAACCAAGACTACACGCCTCAGCACCTCAGACAAAAGCAGGGGTAGCAATCCTGCTCTCAGACAGTCTCAACTTCAACCAAGAATGATCAAACAAAATAAAGAAGGCAACTGAATACTGGGTAGGGGAAAAATTCAAGAGGCAGAGGTAACACTCATAAATTTCTATGCACCAAACAAGGGAGCACCAAAATATATAAGACAAATTTTAATGAACATGAAAAAATCTAATATCCAACATCACAATCTGAACAGGAGACCTTAACACTCCTTTGTCCCAAATAGATAGGTCAAGAAGACAAAAAATCAGCAAAGAAGTAGCAAAACTGAACCACAGCTTGAAACAAATGGACTTAGTGGGCATATACAGTATGTTCCACCCAAAAACAGTGCAATAAACATTTTTTTCTTCTACACATGGGGCATTTTCTAAAATAGACCACATACTAGTCCATAGGTGATGCTTAATTATAGGCAAGAAAACAGAAATTATCCCATGCATATTATCTGACCACAGTGCAATGAAACTGGCAATAAACAACAAAGGAAACCAGAAAAAAAAACCATAAATACATGGAAATTAAACAACACTCTACTCAGCAACCAATCGATCACAGACAAAATTAAACATGAAATTGAACTATGATTCAATGAAAATTCAAGCACAACTTATCAGAATTTATGGGATACAATGAAATCAGTTCTCAGAGGAAAATTTATAGCTGTGAATTCACACATTAAGAATACAGAACTGGAATAAACACCCTAATACTGCACTTCCAACATCTAGAAAAGAAAGATCAAACCAAACCCAAAGCTCAAGGATGGGAAGCAATAATAAAGATTATAACACAAATTAATTCAATTGAGAAGAAGAAAACAGTTCAAAGAATTCATGAATCAGAAACTAGTTCTTTGAAAGATTAAATAAAATTGATAAGCTCTGAGCTAACCTCATCAAATAGAGGAAACAAAAAATTAAAATGCAAGCAATAAGTAATGAAAAGTGTATAATTACTACAGACCTAGAAGAAACTCAGGAGATTATCAATAGCTACTTTGAGGATATTTACTCTCACATAATAGAAGACACAGAAGAAATGGATGGATTCCTGGAAAGGTGCTAATTACCAAAACTGAATCAAGAAGTTAGAACAACTCTCAGGAACCCAATAACGGCCAACAAAATATGAAATGTAATAAAAATCTTATCGACAGAGAAAAGTCCAGGCCTTGATTGATGCACAGCTGAATTCTACAAGACGTTAGCAGAAGATATCATCACTATGGTCCTCAAACTCTTTAATGAAAATGAAAAGGAAGCAATCCTCCCAAAATTATTCCTGCAGGCAAATATTATACTGATATCTAAACCGGGGAAAGAGGCAACTACAAAAGAGAGCTACAGGTCAATCTCCCTCATAAATATACATACAAAAATCCTCAGTAGAATAATAGCAAATAGACTACAGCAAATTATCATGAAGATCATATACTATGACCAGGTAGGATTCATCCCAGGGATGCAAGGATGGTTCAATATACAAAAATCTATAAATGTAATACACTATATCAATACAGAGAAAACTACATACTACATGATCATCTCAATTGTTGTATAAAAGACTTTTGACAAGGTCCAACACTCATTCATATTCAAAGTTCTACAGAAAATTGGAATACATGGCCTCCAATTCAATCTGGCATAAGTCATTTATAACAACCCAAAGGCTAACATAATTCTAAAAGGGGTAAAACTGGAATCTTTTACTCTCAGATCTGGTACAAGACAATGATGTCTTCTACCAGCCCTCCTATTCAATATAGTTCTGGAACCATTAGCTAGACGCATTAGATAAGAAAGAGAAAAGGAATAAGAACAAGTCATGAGGAAATTAAATTAACACTATTTGCAGATGACATGGTACTTTACTTGGAAGACAAAAACCTCCACCAAGAAGCTACTAGAACTGATACTCAAATTTTGTAGCATAGCGGGATACAAAGTCAATACTCAAAAATCAGTAGCATTGCTCTACACAGATAACAAACACAGTGAGAGGGAAATTAGAGAAACAGTACATTTTACAATAGCACCTCAGAAAATGATATACCTTGGAATTAAGCTAACTAAAGAAATGAAAGATCTTTTCAAGGAAAATTACAGTACTCTGAAAAAGGAGGCCATGCAGGATTTAAGAAAATGGAAAGATGTTACCTGTTCCTGAATAGGAAGCACCAACATTGTGAAGAGGGCCATACTGAAAAATTGCTGTGCCAATTTAATGTAATCTCTATGAAACTACCACCAACATACCGCACAGACTTTGAGAAATCATTCCTAAAAGTTAAGAGACCTAGAATAGCAAAGGCAATGTTGAGGAACAAAGATAAGGCTGCCAGGTCCTGAAGTGCCCCAGAGTGCAGGTCGGGCATGTGAGTGAGACAACCTGGGGCCCACTGGGTCCTGAAGTGACCCAGAGTGCAGGCCCAGCTTGGAAACATTCAGCAGAACTCCCTGCAAAGAGGCTAGAGGGAAGACCCACAGCTGATTAAGGAGCAGTACATCTTGCCCATGTGACACAAAGAGTTCACCTGCAAGGTGGCAGCAGGAAGAAGTGGAGCACAGCAGCCAGACCCAAACCACACCCACCTGGAGGAGTTTGAACTTTGTAGATCCAGACCTGGTGCTAAGGTAACAACTCTATCTAAGTTCTACACCAAAGCTCAAAAATCAATGGTACACAAAATGACAAAGAGAAAGAACAAAAAGCAGTCTCAGGCCCCGAGTACACCCAGTATAAATGCAGATGACATTAGCATAGAGAAAATTGGAAATCACACACCTGAAATCTCTGAAATAATAGCATTGGAAGTAAAGAAACAACTGCAGAAAGGTATAGAAGAGATCAGAAATAATTTCTGAAGTAAAAAATGTAGCAATAACTATAATCAAAGAACTACTAAGTGCTTCCAAAGAATACACTGATAAAAAATAGAACAGAATATAAAAGTAATGGAATAAGCAATATAGGAAAGAAATGGAATGTATGAAACAGATCCAAAGTGATATACAGGAAATTAAAATATCAATCACAAGCTGGCAAATCCGTTTGAGTGAAAGCGAGAATAGACTTTCTGACCTTATAGACACCATTGCAGCTAGTGAAAAAATAAACAAAGATCTCTTAAAAACAAGTAGGATGCAGGATAATATAGTTCAACACCTACAAAATGATGCAAAGATGAACAATGTGAGGCTAATAGTCATCAATGAGAAGGAAGGTGTCAATACAAATGACATTAAAAAATATGGACAGAAGTAAAGAAGTAATAGCAGAAAGCTTCCCAAATATGGGGCAACAACCTGACATTCAGGGAACCAAAGCATACAGAACTCCGAATAACATCATCTCAATTAAATCCACTCCCAGACATACAATAATCAAGATCCCAGAAATTCAGCACTGGAACAGTATACTAAAAGCCACTAAAGAAAATAAATACATCACATTTAAAGGAAAACCCATAAGAATAACAGCAGATTTCTCTTCACAAAGCATCAAGTCAAGAAGATCATGTGGCAAAGTACCTCAAATCTTATGAAAACAAATTCCAACCCAGACTGATGTACACTGCAACACTCTCTTTCAAGTATAATGGAGAAGTAAAATACTTCCATGACAAAGAACAACTAAAGAATTTCATGACGACAAAGGCAAGCTTATATCAACTACTAAATGATGTTCTGGAGGGGGAGAAAAATGATCACAACCCCATGAACGAGAATGGAAAGAACCTATGGAATAGGGCAAACAAACACAGGAGAATAAGAGGTACACAATAGTAGTCTGTCACTTATTCTACTGTAAACAGAAGCAAAATATTTCCATCAGCACACTACAAATGGACTTCTCTTGAATCCTGCGGGTCAAGATTCCATATGGACTATAGGGTGGATTTCAAGAAAATAGCAGTAGCTCAGTCCCACAAGTGGCACCTCGCCACCAGTAAATGTCATGGTCATTATCCATGTCCACAACACACTAGAACTTTATGTGATATCCTATACCCAAACTGTCAGAAGTGATTGTCATTTATTTGTCATTGTAGCATTTATCGTATGTTTTATTTTTAGTATTTCTTTACTATCATGAAAACTTTTTCTTAGTTCAAAGGTTTTGAAACATTTAATAATTAATTAGTCTTTAATTTTCTGAATAATGCTTATTTTTTAAAGATTTATACTGTATCTTTGAATTACAATTTATCCAAAAGACATCGTATGATATCTTCTAGTATTAGAAACTTTAAAAAGTATATTTCTATTTTCTATTGACTTTGTATTACTTCTTTCCTATCCTTTATATACACATACACACACATATATGAAAAAAATATATGTATAATCCAACATAAGATTGATACTGTTTCATAGAGATCTTCAAAGACCTTTTAAATAAAGGTTCATCTATTTTATATAGTCCTGCATAGCTATCACTGTGAGAGCTCTTAATTGTTCATCCATGAGCATACTGCAATTTATAGTGTCTTTTGAACTATGACCTTTGTTACTTCCTATATACTACATCTGGAGGTATTAAAATATTTAAAGTTTGTATAACTAGAAAATATTTTACTTTTAGTTTTCAAAGGTATGTTTGCTAAGTATAAAATTCAAAGAAGACAGATTTTTTTTTCTTTCAGCACACTACAAATGGACTTCTCTTGCACCCTATGGGTCAAGATTCCATATGGGACCATAGGGTAGATTTCAAGGAAAAAGCAATAGCTCAGTCCCACAAGTGATACCTGGCCACTAGTAAATGTCATGCTCATTATCCATGTCCACAAAACAGTAGAACTTTCTGCAATATACTATCCCCAAACTGTCAGAAGTGATGTTCACTTATTTGTCATTCCAGTATTTGTCTTGTGTTATTATTAGTACTTCTTTTCTACTATGAAAACTTTTTCTTAGTTCAATTGTTTTGAAACACTTAATTTTTAATTAATTAGTATTTAATTTTTTGAATAATGCTTAATTTTTGTTTTAAGATTTATACTATATCTTTAAACTATACTTTATCTAAAAGACATCATATGATATCTGCTCCTAGTATTAGAAGCTGTAAAAAGTACATTTCCATTTTTGGTTGACCTTATATAACTTCTTCCGTGTCTTTTTACACACACACACGCACGTGCGCACACACACACACACACACACACACAGATATATGAAAAAAAAATACATGTATAAGCCGACATAAGATTGGTACTGTTTCATAGAAATCTTCAATGACCTTTTAAATAAGGATTCATCTAATTATATTTTATATAGTCCTGCATTACTATCACTTTGAGAGCTCTTTATTGTTCATCCAGGATCGTAGTGTAACTTCTCTTGCCTTTTAAATTATGCTCTTTGTTATTTCCTGTATGCTGTGTCTGGAGGTATTAAAATATTTAAAGTTTGTATAAATAGAAATTATTTTACTTTTAGTTTCCAAAGGTATGTTTGCTAAGTATAAAATTCAAAGAGGATAGATTTTTTATTCTTTCAGTCCTTTAATTAGCCTAGTTTCTTACACACTTGGTCCTTTTTTTGTTCTTTTTAATGTGGAATAAAATGCTTTTTAATCTTTTTCTTCCATAACTAATATTTTTATGTATATGCTTTAACCTTCTTTTTCTTTATAATAAGTTTTGGACAATTTTATTTTTGTGTCTTGGTATGATTTTATTCAAATTTCTTGTGCAAAAGGTTCATTTTTCTTGGAAATGTGGTATTATAAGTTGAACTAAATTCAGATATTTTAAATCCTTAAATATTTATTGCCTACTCCTTTCTACTTTGAGAATTCTAATTATATGAATATAAAAAAAGAAAGGAGCAGTTAATACTCACAATTTTTGTACTCCGATTTTTTCCCTCTCTTGAATTTCTTATAACTTCATACTTTCTGTTTTTCTAAAAAACAAAACTCATACGTTTATATCTGGTAATCTGAAAAACTAATTTGCACAGAGCATCATGTAATACGGCAACCATTGTTGGATTTTTCTTACTTTGGCTAGTGAAATCTTGTATCATACATAATGCTGTTTTATTCTGTTACTATTTTGTATTTTTTAAAAATAATAATAAAAAGTACAAAACAATAAAATAAAATAAAGCAAACAAACAAACCTAAAAAAAACAACAAACAAAACAAAAACAAGGCAGGAGGCTTTACAATTCCTGACTTGAAATTATACTACAAGGCTACTGTGATGAAATCTGCATGGAATTAGCAACGAAATAGACCTGAGGATCAATGGAATAGATTAGAGGTTGCAGAAGCCTCTGTGAACACACTCACCCATCATATCTTTGAAAAAGGGGTGAAACATGCTAACTGGAAGAAAGCCTGTTCAACAAATGGTACTGGAAAAACTGGCTCTTTACATACTGAAAACTAAATATTGAGCCAGGTCTATCACCATGAACTAAGCTAAAGTCAAAACGGCCCGAAGATCAAAACATTACAACAGAAACACTAAATCTCCTGGAAGAGACAGTAAGAGCAACACTTGAAGATATATGGGTAGGCAAAGAGTTCATGAACAAAAATCAAATTGTGTGGCTAACACTTGAAAGAATTAACAACTGGTACCTCTTCTTATTGAGAAGTTTTTGCATGTCAAAAGAAATTATCAACAACGTGAAAAGACAACCCACAAATATGAAAAAATCTTGCCTAATAAGCACTCAGATAAAGGTCTGCTCTCTAGTATTTATAAAGGATAAGAAACATTAGGGCACCAATTTTTTTTTCTAATTTTCCATAATTTTATTGAAGAACAATTTGAAATGAGACAGTTTCAAATCAAATTAGTAGAACAGATTTAATAATTAATACAGTGCATAGTGTTTTCATAATGTTTTTTTGTTGTACAAGGTGCAGACATGATATTCTATTTACGAACACTATTAGAGCAGATGCCTCTATTCACTGAATTAAGGGAATGTAGCTGTATACCTATCTTTTTTAAAAGCTGAATTATAGTACAGTTTCAATAACTAATACTTTTTGCATTGTTATTTTCCTAGTGGTTATCCATAGTACAAGAAGCAGACAGGATATCCTGTCCAAATGCTATTAGTGCAAATTTTTCTTCTCATAGCATTACATGAAAGTACTGCATATTTATCCTAACTGTACTGTTTATACAAACACAGAATGGTACTTCATTTGTATGCCCTTTTTTGTTTAGTCCTGTAAGAGATGGGTATTATATTGTCATTCAATTATTATAGGTACTTGAATTCAGAGAAACAATCCAACACAGTCCAGCAGTCCACAATAGTAGTGGGTTATCCGAAGAGTTGTTGAGTAGAGCCATTTACAGCTTAGCATATTATTATGGCTTTATTTTGCATACCTTGTTTTTATTAGCACACCAAAATTTAAACACCCAATCCAGAAATGGGCATCCGAGATGAACACCCTTCTCAGAGGACAAAATTAAAGAAGCGAATAAATATATGAAAAAATGGTTCTCATCACTAGCCACCTGTGAAATGCAAATTAAAACAATATTGAGATACCATCTCACTCCAGAAAGAATGGCTATCATAAAGAAATCACCCAACAACGAATGTTGGAGAGGCTGTGGGGAAAAAGGAACCCTTCTCCACTGCTGGTGGGAATGTAGACTGGTACATCTATTACAGAAATCAGTGTGGAGACTCCTTAAAAAACTAGGACTGGTAATTCCTTTCAAAAAGCTATCCTCGTACTGTGAGTTTTCCCAGAGCACCTGAAAACTTCATACCATAGTGATACATGTGTGCCTATATTTATAATAGCACATTTTGTGTTATCCAAATATTGGAAACAACCAAGATGCCTGTCACTTGAGGAATTCATGAAAAAGATGTCTTAGTTTTATACACTGCAGTATTCCTGAGCTATTAAGAATGATAAAGTCAGGGCTGAGGAGATGACTCAGTGGAGTAAACTCTTCCCTAGCAAGCACAAGGACATGATTTCATTCCCCAGTTCTGCCAAAAAAAACCCAAAAAAAGAATGATAAACTCAAAGCCTTCATAATTAAGTGGATGCCACTTGAACAAATACACATAAGTGAAATAAACCAGATGCACATGTATAAATATTGCGTATTTTCCCTGGCACAATTATTCAAAAAATGAAAATAGAAAGGTATAACACAATTAAAATGAAAGTGGGATCTCAAGGATTAGACATCGAAGAGTGGGAAAGGAGTAAAGCTAGGAAACATGACAGGGGAAAAGTCATAAATTTATATGCACAGGATGGGTAAGGTAAGGATTGTGAGAATCTTCAGCAAGTTTTTGTAACTAGCAGTTAACTGGTAGGATTCTCACCCTGACTAACTATATAGGCTGATACATGTGAACTAAGCAATTGCAGTGAAGACAGCAACATGTAATAGTAGGTTCATGCTTGGAATGCCTGTCATTCTGGTCTTCTATATGTACTGCTTGTCATGACATACCAATTATTGTTATACTGTCTCTAAAGTAAATGTTTGTTTTAAAGAAAGGGTAATAAATGAAAACAAGAGGTAAGAAAAAGAATGTCATGGAACAGTCCTGCTACAATGCTGTATATGGTCAGATTCCTAATCTGCGTAAAAATATGTAATTGTTTATTTCTACATTTTAGACACTTTTTATTTTTTAAATTTTTTCATCATATTCTTCAGGGACTTAAAGGTTAGCATATCAATACCTGATGGAAAATACCTGTTTCATGTTATGCCTAAGATGTTTGATATTGAGACAATCAGTAAGGTTAAGCTTAACTTTCTGTGTTTTAGAGTAATAACAATAACCTTCTCTTGTGAAGGGTTAATAACCTAAGTCTGCTGACAGAAATATTAGAGAAAAAGAAGGGTTTCAAGGACAGCTATCATTCTGACCTTACCCTTTCTTTCTTTTTTTTTTTTTTGTTTGTTTTGTTTTTTTTGCGGTACCAGGGATTGAACTCAGGACCTTGCACTTGCCAAGCAGGTGCTTAGGCCACTAAGCTATATCCCTGGCCCAAGACCTTACCCTTTCAAGATCAGTGAAGACTCAGGACATAGGTGAACATGTACTGTAATATCATGTAACTCAGTTGTGTCCCAAATTTTCTGATCAAGGAGATTATGGGGCCATGGAGGAAAGTGATTGATTATGTAGAGTGTACCTATGGAGAGTCACATGAAGAGAAAATATTCTCTGTCTTCCACAGAGGGCAAACTGGTCAAGTAATGGCCATGATTCATCCACATGGCTGACACTGACAAAGGATCTACAAATTCTGGAACAGGGTTTCAGGATAAATCCTGAGGGGATTTGACTGACCTTTTCCGATACAAAAGCTGCATTTCTTGTTATATAGGTGTTTCTTTATCTTGGTCTTAACTATCTATCAGAAAAGTATAAAATTAAAGTATGAAAATAAAGCCATATTGGGCCATAATATTAAGCTGAGCTGTAAATGACTATGGACGACAACTTCTTTGAATGACTCACTATTGTTGTGGAATGCTGGACTGTGTTGGATTGTGGTGTCGAGTTCAAGCACCTAAGTTAGTTGAATGGCAATGGAGTGCCCACCTTTGACAGGTGTACACAAAAGAAGGGGTGTAGAAAGAAAAAGTCATGATGTGTGTGTATAGACAGTACAGTTAAGATAGATAACGCTGTGCTTCTACATAATCCTATGAGAGGCAAGATTTGCACTGATGGTGGTTGGACAGGATATTATATCGGCTTCTAGTACTATGGTCATCCACTAGGAAAATAATTATTGAATTTTTGATGTAATTCAGGTATAAAAAATAAGATAAGTAAACAGCTACACTCTTAATTTACTGATAAGAGACATCTGTTATAATAATGTCTGTAAGTATAATATAATGTATGCACCTTGTATGATACCAAAACAGTATGAAAACAGTTTGCAATGTATTAATTTGTCAAATCTGTCTTGTTAAGGTATCTTAAAACTGTCTGATTGATATTTGTACTTCAATAAAATAAAAAATAAATTAAAAAAATAAAGCCTTATTAATATGCTGAGGTGTAAAAGGCTCAAGTCAACACTTCTGACATTGCCAGTCCTATGGATAACCAACTACTATTATGGACTACTAGACTTATTGGCTGAATTCACCCACGTATAATATTTAAATAGTAATGGAATATCCTTCTCTGACAAAACAAAACAAAAAGGTGATGCAAATAAATGACCATTTTGTATCTGTATATTCAAAATAATTAGGATAGATATGCAGCAACATTCTCTTAATTCAATGAATAGAAAGATTTGTTCTAATAGTGTTTGTGGACATGATATCATGTCTGTATCTTGTACAGTGAATAATCACCAAAACAACAATATGCAATGTATTAATTATTGAAACTATCCTACTAATCGGTTTTGAAACTGTCTTATTGCTATTTGTTTCTCAATAAAATTATTAAAAAATAAAACTTAAAACAGAATAGTTCAAAATATAGTAACTAATACAGATGGAAGCGTCAGTGAGGTCTTCCAATTTCCAAACTAATGTTAGAAGATTCTCTCTATGAATGGAGAATTTTCTATATGAAGTCAAAATGTTCCCAAACTTTGAATTATAGTTTCTTTCATTCAATCAACAAGCATCTGTTGAATGCCTACCTATAGTATGCTAGGAATTCTGGTAATCATATACAAAAATTAATAAAAAGAAAAACTACTATAGATTCCCATTACACTTCTAGTTAGTCCAGAAGGGTACAAGAAGCACACAATAATTCACCTGTTACAGAAGCCAACTATACAGAACATGCATAAGTCTTCATTCTCTTGTCCATCAAAACATAAATGACAAGAATTCACAGCCCATGTTTTTGTAATCTCCAATTTGGAATTTTCAAAATATTATGTCCTGAAACAGAGCAAAAACCTAGTTCATAAAATTCAATGAATGGAGAGCCCTACAGATTATATATATAGTATTCTGGCACAACACAGATTAGAGTTGTAGTAATCTTCCTATTTTCAGCCTCTCAAACTCTGGGATTATAGGTGCACACCACCATGCCCAGTCACTCAATCATTGTCTCAGCACACCCTCGGGTCAGGGTAATATATATATGTATAGTATTATAGTATTTTAAGGAATGGTCTACAGGGTGTTTAGGGTCTCACTAAATCGGATTAGTAGTGATCCGCCTGTTTACAGCCCCCCCAAGAGCTCAGATCACAGGTGCATGTCACCACTCCCAGTCTCAATTGCCATCTCAGCATTGCCCTGGGGGGAGGTCGGCACTGAAAGTCTAGTGATCAAACCCCTTGCTTCTGCTCCTGTTTGCAGGCCAGAATTTTTATAAACTTGCACAATATAGACTTTAAAATAACTTAAAGACCTCACAGTATTATTTTTAGGACCACAACAGCTGTTTGAATACCTCAAGACACAAGGGAAATATAACATTGCTTCTATAAAATCTATAAGGAGTCAGGGCTGACCAATAATTCATCAGAGTAAAGCACCTGCTTAGGAGTAATGCAGCAGCCTGGGTTCATTGCAGGCCTTCTGTGCTCACCCTGACTCGAGGGTTCACTGAGACTACGATTAAGACTGGGCGTGGTAGTGTGCACCTATAATCCCAGAGCTTGAGGGGCTGAAAATAGGAAGATTACTACAACTCTGTTCTGTGTTGTGCTACCCTGTAGTAAATACATAAAATATAAATAAAATAAAATAAAATAGCATAAAATGAAAAACAAGACTAGTAGTGATCAAAGACAAAAATCCCAACTACCTGCTCTTTCTCTGTAGGTTGGTGAGCCATAGAATAACATACTGAGAAAAGGGATGATTCTGGGAAACTCTTGAACTCAAATTCTTTCCTGAAAGCACCTATGATCAGGTGTTTGAGGATTAACCAGCTATTAAAAGCTCAATATCAATCTCAGCTATTAAAACTGAAGAAGTATACAAAGAAAACAGAAACGAACAATAGTTGAAGAAATTTAATTCCACTTAACACCAACTAATTTGGGATAAGCTCAGGATGCTTCTGTATTTCAAAACAATAATTTATTCTTTATTATTTAATTTTCCTTGTTATACCAAAGCATTCATATTAATATATGAACTGACATATATAATCTTAATGACTACAGAGATAAACTACAATGGTTATCGTTGAAGGACAAAATCTTTTCACTTCTATATTCTAGTGATACGCTGAATCCACTTTTTCCTTTCCATCATGAAATCAGATCAATGTGTTCAAAAGACTTTGGCTTTATCTTTGTGCAGATGCATTTCTTTAAAATCAGTTAGTGTTTTCATTAAACTTCCCATCACATTTCTGTGGTATTATGTTCCTTTTTTCACTCCATGTAGATCAAGTTTTCTTGCATGTTGTTTTGCACCAAAAAGTTAGGAATGTGGTAATGGAGGTAATTCACTGCTTAGAAGTGGAAGCTATGGATAAGGATTCATAAAACATCCTTAATGCCCTTAAAGCATCACAACTAACACAGCATACAAAAGTCCAAGGAAGATAATGAGCAAGTGAAGATTCTATACCACAATGAGCCTAAGAATACTATTCTAAAGTCAGTCTCCTTGGATTCAAATCCTAACTATGACACTTATTTCTTCTCAGGTCTTACTTAACTTGTCTTTGTCTAAAGACTTAACCTCTCTGTGTCTCAAGCTATCCCTCAGTAAAAATGGTGCAGATGTTGTGAGAGCTAAATAAAACAATATTTTAAGTGCTTAGCTTGATCTATAGTAATTGTGGAATACAAAATTTGTGTATGTTTCTCAATATCTGCTCTCTTTTGTCTCTTACTGAAATAGCTAGTGAGAATCATGATGATGCAGAATAAAGGCTACATTTCTTTTTCAAAAAATAATTTTATTGAGAAACAAATAGCAATGAGATAGTTTCAAAACTGATTAGTAGGACAGTTTCAATAATAAATACATTGCATACCTTTGCCTTAGTGATTATTCATTGTACAAAATGAAGACATGACATCCTGTCCACAAACACTATTAGAACAAATCTTTCTATTCATTGAGTTAAGAGAATGTAGCTGTATATCTACCCTAAGTATTTTGAATATACAAATCCAAATGGTCATTCATTTGTATCCCCTTTTTTGTTTCATTTGGTCAGAGAAGGATATTCCATTGTCATTTAAATATTGTAGGTTAATGAATTCAGCCAAATATTCCAATATAGTCTAGTAGTCTATAATAGTAGTTGGTTATCCATAGGACTGGCAGTGTCAGAAGTTGTTGACTTGAGGCTGTTACAGCTCAGCACATCAATATGGCTTTAGTTTTTATACTTTGTTTTTATACTTTTCTGCTGGATTGTTAAGATCAAGATAAATAAGACCCATGTAACAAGAAATGTAGCTTTTGTATCTCATAAGGTCAGTCAAATCCCCTCAGGATTTATCCTGAAACCCTGTACCAGAGTTTGTAGATCCTTTGTCAGTGTCAGCCATGTGGATGAGTCATGGCCATTGCTTGACCAATTTGCTTTCTGTGAAAGCCTGAGAGAATGTTTGCTCTCCATGTGACTCTCCTTAGGAAGACTACATTTCTAATTATGACTACATTTCAACAGGAAGCACATAGAGTGGGTGTGGTGGCAAGCACCTGTAATCCCAGTACTTGGAAGGCTGAAAACACAAGGATCACAAAGAGTCTGATCTGTATAGTGAGACCCTGTAAACCCTGTGCTTAATACTTAAAAAAGGAAGCTCAGAAGACCTAAATAAAAATGCAAACTTAAAATAGTCCAAAGCCAGAGGTATTATAGTACCTTATTTTGAGAGGACATAAAGAACCATACAAAGGAAAAAAGTTCATAGTATTACCTAATAATAGACTTCTAGACTAATGGAACAGAATAGGAATTCTAGAAACAAATTATTCACCCACAGCTAACAGATTCTTGAGAAATATCCTAAAAGCATACATGGATAAATGACACTCTTGTTAATAAATATTGCCTGAAATATTGTATGTCCACATGTAGAACACTGAAATGTGGCTCTTGCTCTCATTTGTTAAGACCACAGCATAAGACCTAAAACTATGCATCTAATACAAGAAAATACAAGGGATAATACTTAATCCATTCATATAGTCAGTGAATTTATGGGGGCAATATCATTAAGCTTCTCTTCTGGAGGGGTAACAACTTAAGCTTGCAGACCAAAAACTAGAGAAAAAGAAGGTCTCCAAAAGCACTAAAAACAAAAATACAATGAAACAAATAGGAGTATATCAAATTAAATTTTGCACTGCAAAAATAAGTCAACAAAGTAAAAAAAGAAAAAAAAAACCCTATAGATTTGCAGCAAATGTTCCCAAACTGTTCATCTGGCAAAGTATTAACAACTAGAATTCATAAGTGACTCAAAAAGGCTTAACAAAAATAATAATAATAATGAAACAAGAAGTAACACACCTGATTCAATGGGATTCACCTATAGACCCAACTATTTTGAAGGCCATGAGCAGGATTACTTGAGCCCAGGAGTTTAGCACCATCCTAGGTAACACAGAAAGTCTCTGTCTTCTGTGGAGAGAGAAAGAGAGAGAGAGAGAGAGAGAGAGAGAGAGAGAGAGAGAGAGAGAGAGAGAGAGAGAGAGAAACAGAGAGAGAAACAGAGAGAGAAACAGAGAGAGAAACAGAGACAGAGATAGAGAGATGGCAACAGACAAACAGAAAGAGACAGAGACACAGAGAGAGACAGAGAGACACAGAGACAGAGAGAGACAGAGAGAGGAAGAAGCAATTGAAGTAAAATAATTTTTTAAATTTCTATCATTTTGTTTATTGAAATTCTGTATCATTTCTATTTTTTTTTTACTGTTTTTATTCTCTTTAGAAAAGAAATAGGGCATTGTAGGTCACAGAAAGCCTGATTCCTTTTCTCATTTGAAGAATCCAAAGTGGTGAAAATAAACATATTAGTTTAAATACACAAAAATGTGGACAAATTGTGTATATATGTGGATCTAAAAAGAAGTAATACAAGTTGCCAACAAGTATATAAAAATATTCAATAACACCAGCTGTCAAGGAAAGAAAATCAAAATCATAGGGCTAGAGTTTTATATTTCACTAAGAGCAAAACCACAGTGACTGATGAAATTTATCATCAAACCAGAAGCTATGAGATAAAAACCAATAAACAAAGATATGTAAGCAGTTGCCTCAGCAGCCTGATAACAATGGTTGAACAGCTCTAACAGTGCCATCTTTCATACACATTCTGAGTCAATACCTTAATGCTGATGCTAGCTCACATTTGCTTGAGGTAAACTCAGGACTGACCAGATCTCCCTCCATTATGTACTCTAAAAGATAAAATGTTAGCTGTTTTTGGGTTGGGGTTGAGGTTCCATAGTAGACAGCATACCTTGTGTTCACAAAGTCCTGAGTTTGATGCCCAGTGTCTCAAATGAAGTACATACATATTATCATTTTTTGATGTAGCTTATGTGTTCTGAACAAATTGTTAAAACCTACGTATCACAACATCTGACCACCACAATAACAGGCATTCTTTGTTGCATGTCATACCATTAAACTTTGAAACCACTAAACCTTAACAATAAAAATCCATAAGAAAGGCACTATGATTGACAGTGAATCTCAGAAGGAGTCATCAGATAGTAAGCACTGCTGTCAGGATCCAGATCCAAAATTTTATATTTCAAAATCTTATTATTCCTACAAACCAGGCTCATCTTAGCGACTTTATCTATTAAGATATTTTTGCTCAAAGCCAGACATGGTGGTCCACACTTGCAATCCCAGCAGTTGAGTGGCTGAGGCAGGAAGATCACACCATTTTGAAGCCAGCTTTGTCTACATATTGAGTTCAAGACTGGTCAGGGCTGTACCGGGAGATCTTGTCTCAACACCTCCTTCCAAGTTAAAAGATTTTTTGCGGACTGCTGTTCCTTTCTTAGTTGTACAAAGGCATGTTGAACACACTTGATTTAAGCATCAGTGAACAACGAAAGACTTCTGCCTGCCCTAATTCTGTCACCACATAGCATTTGCCCAAGTTGCATTGAATCACAAAGTCTCTCATGATGAATATTTTCCAATGGAGTTGTTCATCAATAAAAGGCACACTGGTTCCAATAAAATTTATAAAGATTTTGATTAGTTTTCAAGTCAAAGGCTATTCAAAATCATGAACAGCCTCTAAGAATTGGTAGAGAAGATTTATCTGGATAAAAACTGTTTCAGAGAAAGTAACAAGGAAGAGGATTGAAAGAGTACTCGTTAGAAAAAGAAGCCCTATAATTTGTGCCAATTTCATATTTAGAGTTTGTCTTAAATGAAGAGATTATTGAGCCATAGTTGGTGGCACATGCCTGTAATCCCAGCACTCAGGAGGCTTAAGCAGGAGGATTGTTGTAAGTTTGAGACCAGCCTGAGGTACAAAGTGAGGTTAAGGCCAGCCTGAACTGCATAGTGAGACCCTGTCTCAAAAAGACAAAAAAACAAATAAATAAATAGATTATTGTGAAATTCTTATGTCTGTAGAAGACATTGAGTATTTCCTGGCAGCAAAAAGCTTGGCTCATAGGAATATACCAGGAGCTATTATAAAACCATGCAAACAGAGTGGCAGTTGACACAAACAGAACCACACAAACACCAGTAGTATTGAAGAATAATAGACTTGTGGGAAGTAGTGAAGAGCCTAACTCTTTCTTAACCAAGGGAGACACCAGTGACTCATTTTAAACCTTTCAGAAGCATTCTGGATGCCCACATGCACTCTAAAATGAAAATGAGATTTGGAACATGTTTTATATAAGATGATGGAAACAAGAGTAAATATTATCTGCCACTATTGAGTCATGCCAAAGTTTTCTCTGCTGTACTCTGCTTGACATTTCACTTTTGTTGGCCTTCCCATCTCTATATTGCTTTCCATGCTGCTCCCTAGTTTTTAAAATCAATCGTTTACATAGAAATTTTGAGCCCTGGGACAACTATTAGGAACCCAGCCTAAGAAAAAGATCTCCTAAATCAGAGTATAATGACAAATCATCACAGCTCTAATGGAACCACAGTCACTGCTATTTAATTCCTTGATGTTTGTTAAGATGATGATCTTAAAATCATGACAGAAATTTATCTCATATAATTAGCAAACAAAGTCTCCCACCTACAAATAGATTAAGACAACCATTATATCAACATCTTGTCCATCATGGAACAAGGATGTGTTTTATTAATCTGAAATTTGAAACATACATTCCATGAGTTTTGAAAACATTTTCGTAAAAACAATTAAATTCATTCATAAGACATTAGAAGTAGTATGCATTTAGAAGACCAAAATGACAGGTATTTCAAGTATGGTTTTAGTGTAACATATTATGTCCTCAATGTAGATGCTTAGCTCACAGATATCAGCATAGTTAGCCAGGGTGAGAATTCTGTCCATTAATTTCTATTTTCAAACACATGATGGAAATTCTTAGGATCATTACCTTAATTATCTTGTTTATATATATATTTTGTATTTTTAGTGCAATGTCTACAAGGACTACAGGGTCCTACTACACAGATCAGACTTGTAGTGATCCTCCTGCTTTCAGCTTCCCAAGTGCTTGGATTACAGATGTATGCCACCACTTCCAGGCTCAATCGCCATCTCAGCATGCCCTGGGAGTGAGGCCAGGGATTGAACCACTGACCTCTGTGTCTACCTAAGTAGAGGCTTTAATTCAATGAGCTATTTGACTGGCACTTATAAGTGTACTGTTTTGCCCTTATCATATTTCCTAACTTTACTCCTTTCTCTCTCTTCATTGTTGAATCCTTAAGTTTTCTCTTTCCATTTAACTTTGTTATACTTTTAAATTTTTATTTCTTCTTTTCAGTTCTTAGACTAGGCTGACCTTTATATATTTCACTTATGAGTATAGCTTCAAGTTGCATACACTTATATGTATGCACAAGATAGTTAGGATAGATATACAGCTAATTTCTCTTAGTTTATTGAGTAGAAAAATTTGTACTAATATTGTTTAGACAAGATAATCATGTCTTGCCTCTTCTCCTCTGAACAACTACTAGGAAGACAACAGTATACAATGTATTAATTATTGTAACTGTCCCACTAACCTGTTTTGAAACTGTTTCATTGCTATTCATCTTTTTTCTCATTAAAATGAATAAAAACAATTAAAATCATCATACCACAGCAATATATGCACATTCATGTTTACTGCATCAGTTTGTCATACCAAAATCTTGGAAACACCCCAAGTGCCCATCAACAGTTGAATGGATGAAGAAGATGTGCTATTTATACAATGCAATACTATTCTGCTATTAAGGATAGATTTGAGACATTCCTAGGTAAATAAATGAACCTTGAGATGATAAAATCAAATGAACTAAATTGGATACACACACGTAAATAGTGTACATTTTCTTTGGTATGAGAATCCAAGAGTTTAAATAAGGACCAAAGTGTATAACAGAATTGTGAAATAGGAAGAAAATATTCAGATGGTATTGTGGTTTGTTTCTAGGTGTTCCCCTAAAGACTCATGCAATCATGCGGCAGCTTCTGGAGTTTGTGATTGATTATTGTGGGTACGGATGCTACATCTGTCCTGGGGCAGGTAATTTGCATTACACTGTAAGGGGGGAGACAAGCTGGCTAGCTGCCTGAGCTGCTACCACTCCCTTTTGCTCTCTGCCATGTGCCAAGCTGCCTTGGAGCCAGCTGAATACAGACTGAAGCATCCAATAACTGTGAGCTCAATAAACCTTTCCTTCTTTCATTTTGCATGTCAGGTATTTGTCACAGCAATGAGAGAAGAGTAACTAAGAGGGAGGGAGAAAGGAAGGGAAAAGTAAAAAGAAGAGACTAAAAAAGGAAAATCTGGGCACAATTCTTTTCGTAAATGGGGAGGGACTGACCTAGGGAACGAAGAGATGGTAGGATAATGGGAAAAGAATAGAATCAAGTTGTATAATGGACAGATATTAATTCTCTTACTGTGATCTTTACATATATCTGAAATGTATCAATAAAATCTGAATAAAACAGCAGAAAGTTATGTTATGAGTATGATAAACTATTCAGAGAGATTGGAAGTGGTTATAGAATCAGCATAGGAGGAAGTAGGAAACTTGTATTTGTGTAAGAAAGAAGGATAAAGTATTAGGCTTTTAAAGATGATTACTATGACAATGCAGTGATAGAACTGCACTTATGGAAAGAAATTGGACATTTATAAAAAAGATACTTTAATGAGAATATGTTTTTTGAAAACATCTTTAAAGCCACTTTTACTGATGGATACATACACAGATAAGAGGATTTCCCTTTTAGTTTTTATAGATATATGGCTGAGGTTTATTTATAAAATGTCTACATTTATATATACTAAGTTCAAATACTGCTCAGCAAGAGCAATCATTAATACTTAATTTTTCCCATTTAACCATTTTTAGGTAATAATTTTAGGGATTTATATATTCACAAATAAAGCTTATTATGAAAATAGTTTTAGCTTTCTTAGTTGTCAGCGTAATTCTATGGTACAGGAAAAGTCAAGTCAGTGTTATTTGAAATTTTGTGTATTTGTTTTTATTATGTGTTTTTTCTCATATACTCAAATAAAAATTATTGATAGTGTAATTACTTTCAGATTCTATTAAAGGAAAGTGAGATTTGTATTGTACAATAGGCAAACCTGAGCTATAAAATGTGTATTTTTAGTTACGCTTATTTCCTCAGATTACTGGTATTTTCTCAATATACTGCTTCATATACTTTTTTCCTTCCTTCCTTCCTTCCTTCCTTCCTTCCTTCCTTCCTTCCTTCCTTCCTTCCTTCCTTCCTTCCTTCCTTCCTTCCTTCCTTTCTTTCACATCTTGCTAAGTTTCCCACACTGGCCTCAAACCTGCAATTCTATTTCAGTTTCCCAAGTAGCTGGGATCCTACTGTTTTATGTCCCATGCTCCTAAATGTCACTTGGTCATGTAGTCATCAAGACAAAGGCTATTTTTCCTAATTACATATGCAAACCCTCTTGCAGATAAGAAATGTTTCATAACTATATTCTGTACAATGTGACATAAGCATGACCTTTCTCAGGAACATCTTTCTTAGAAAAGGCTAAGCGGCTTTTTCTGCCTTTTGTTTTTTTCTCTATGTACTAGAAACAGGCCAAGATGACTGGATCAGCTATTTTAGACCAGAAGGTGTGCATGACAATGATTCTCTCTCAGAATTTACACAGGTTCTCCCATGTTCTCTTCAGCTAATCTTTAAACTTGGTCCCTGTTATATATATAGCTTGCATGGCCCAGTTTTAGCAAGAATGTTGCTAAACCAATCTAACAAAAATCTTCCTACCCTTCAGTTCTACTCTTAGTAATTTTTTATTAGCCTACACATTCTGCTTGTTTGCTGTACATCCCTACTAGTCCATGTTCAGAGCTGAACCTGATCTCTCTCCTCTATTGTGAGTCTTTTTTTTTCAAATAAATCATTTTAATATTTATCTTTCTATGGAATCACAACAGGATTACCATCAAAGTATTTGTTTGGCTTTTGACTTTTTTTTTCATACTGGAAATCGAACTCAGAACCCCTCACTTGCTAGGCAGGCACTGTGCCCGAGATATATCTCCAGCCTGCAGTATATGCTTTTATTAAAATTAATTCAAGTTCATTACTAACAAATCCTGTTTTTCAATACAGGTAGTACTCCTTATCCAAAATAGTGAGGCCACCCAGATGCAGAGATGCTCACTCAAGAGGCTGTGGCAGGAGCACTGCCACCAGCGTGAGGCCAGCCTGGGTCACTATGCAGTGAGTAGAGAGAGGGCATCCTGAACTGCACAGGAAGACCCCATCTCGACAACAACACAAATTGAGCCCCCAAGTATTTAGGAAGATGTGCCTACATGAATGTGACATTCCAGGCACGGAACTGCAGTCTAAGCAGCAAATTCATTTACGTTCATGAAGGCAGTGAGACACAGTAATCTTTGTAGTGTTCATGAGCCACAGTTGCATGGTGTGGTATTTTCCACTCAAGCCATCACGTTGTGCTCAAAGTTTTGTATTTTTGAGAATTTTGGATTTTTGGGTTAGGGATGTTAAGTCTACTACACCACGGCAAGGTAGAAATGTGATTTTTTTTTTTTTTTTTTTTGTATTGGTGATTGAACATAGGTCCTGCTACTGAGCTACACTACTGGTGTAACTTTTTATTTTGAGATAGGGTTTTTCTCAATTCCTAAGTTGCCCAGGCTGGATTTGAACTTCTAGTCCTTCTGCCCCAGCCTCCCACAGTTCTAGGAGTACAGGAGTTGTCACTGTATCCAACTCAAAATATAATCATTTTAAAAATTTTATTTCATCTTCTGTGCACTATTTGGTGTACAAAATGGTATCAAATCCCCAGTGTTCTTGTCCACAGACACTTCATACTGCAGTCGATTTTAATTTTCCTGACATCTCCAGTGTACAACACTAATCGCTAAGCTCTTCCTCATCACTGAAGTATGCGCTCTTCTTTATCCTCGGGCGCCGTGAATCGTCAGAGGTCGAAGGGCCCCCGGTGCTGACTTTCCATTTGTTTTGTTCTTCCATCTTGGCTTGCTGGCAGGCAATGGCTTGGCTGAGGCTGTCCAGAGCAGGGTCCTCGCCCTCATCCTCGCTTCTTGCTGGGCCCTCGATTTCTTCCGGTTCAGCAGTTTTCGTTTTCTTCTTCTTTTCTTTCTTCTTTGGAGGCTCATGTTCCCCGAGCATATTCTTTGGACAAGCGTAACTTAGGTGTCCACTTTCCCCACACTCATAACATTTAGATTTATCAAAGTAGTTTCGCCTTCGGATGAATTCAGCTGCTCTTCCATTGTCAATAGCAATGCTTGCCTTTATCACTCTACCAAATAACTGTTTGTTGTTTATGGCTCTGGTGCAGCTTTGTGCAGAGTCTTTATCCAAAAACAATATAAATGCCACTCCCTTACTCTTCCTTGTGTCTTTGTATTTCATTATAGTAACCTTCACAATTTTGCCATACTTGGAAAATATCCGGTATAAGTCATTGTTTGTCAGGGAGAAGGGCAAGTTGGACACATACACTGTGCTCTTACTCGGAGCCAGGTCACCACTCATTTCTTCGGGCGGGGCGGCCCGGGTGGTGCCGGGGCCGAGCCTCTATTGTGAGTCTTAATGCCTATGACATTAGTTTTTGATTAAGTGTTCCTTAGGCAAATGTAAGAATGTTTTGATTTACTTTATTTTATTTATTTATTTATTTTTGGCACAACCAGGGATTGAACTCAGGCCCTTGTGCTTGCTGGGGAAGCGCTTATTCTGCTAAGCCATCTCCCTGGCACTTGATTTACTTTAACAGAACAGTTTTTTAGTCCACGTTGAAGATGGACAAACAGCCAGTTAGAAGGCTTCTGGTAAGTGTGGAGCCACTGTTTGGATTCCTAATTGCTTTCATTATGACCTTGTTTAGTATAAAAAAAAGTGAGCTTATCTCCTATTTAAGATGCTGCTAATTTAATTTTGTCACACAGTAAAACTTAACTAATTCATACTCCCATAAGTAGTATAGCTTCTAGGCTATTGATACAGAAGAATGAAACTTTGGCTTCAAAATGCTAATTGTATACAGAGTCTGTCAAAGAGATAAATTATTTTTTTTTTTACACAAGAGAATATGAACTTGATTTGAGATAATGTAAAGATGGGAACTCTTAGTGCACAATCCAGTAAAATATGATTTTGTTTCAGAAGATATTAGATGGGTATTTAAGTGCATTAATATTTCATGATATAAAAAATAGAAACATTGATTTTTTTATAAAATCTTGAAAAAACACATTGCTGTTTAAAAGTTTAATTGTAGTTATGTGCATTAAATGTTCACCACTTACATTTAATTATTGTACAATAAAAATGATGAAAAATGTTAACTGCACAGTAGCTTAACATTGCTATAAATTTAAATTGTTAATCCATAGCTTCTGATTAATATAGGAACATTATTTTTTTATGCATTTGGTTGTCACAGGGTCTCACTACACAGCTCGGACTCATGGCGATCCTCCTCCTTTCAGCCTTCCCAGTGCTGGAATTACAGGTATGCATCACTACATCTGGACTCTGACAGGCTCAGCCCACCCTAGGGGTGGGGCTGGTGCATCCTGTGGTGCTGGAGAATGAACCACAGTCCCCGTGTTTGCCTGAGCTTGCCTAAGCAGGTGCTTTAGTCTGCTGAGCTATCTCCCTGACCCCTCTGTTTTTTAATATTCTTATAATATTGCTATATATAAAATGGTCATCTGCCTGAAATCTAAAATGTGAAATCTAACCTTTCTATCACAGAAATGTTCATTTATATTATTTATTTAGGAGTAACATATATTCTTTCCCAAAGTTATAAATCTTATTTGACTTTTCTTATGAATCAATCTACATTTGGGAGAGGGGTGAGATTTCATTTCCTCACTCAATCCCAACATTCAGTCATGTTCCATATTTCATGGGTATTTTTCTGTGTTTCTGCAACATGCAGTAAATAAGAATACAAATTAACCTCTTCTAACTAGAGATATTCCATTTATATGTGTTTTGGCTAGAGGTAGTACATAAAGAAGGGCATAAAATGAGAATATGGAGAAGTCAAAGATGTATAGATAAATACATAGATACATGGGTTGTACATATAATCAAGAGATAATAGGCAACAATAGTTTAACTCTATTTATATATATATGGTTTATCTACATCTTTAAAATAATGCAAATATTATGGATATGTAATAATATAAATCTATGTATATGCCTATACATGTAGATGTGTAAACTTTGTTTCTCAAAAAATTTTTTGACTGGCTCAGCCTGCCGTGAGGGTATAGCTGGCACATCATGTCCCACCAGGGCTTGAATTGTGATCCTCTGTGCCTGCCTAAGCTTGCCTAATCAGGCACTTTAGACCACTGAGCTATCTTGCCAGCCCAATATGTGAATTTTAGATATGAGGTGTCCATAGTCTTTTGCTTATGGTAAACCTTAATAAGAATTAGTTGGAGGTAAATGCTATAGAATTAAAATTTAAATTATTTTCTCTATATGTACAATTACATTGAAATTAGTAAGATGTTGTAAGTAAAATGCCATAAATTAGTAAGAAAACCCTCCAAAGTTTTAAATTCATTTAAGGCAGAGTTGGTTATTTTTCATTACTGTGAGAGTCATTGAGAGTTTGACTTCTGTTAAGCCACCAGCATGTTCTTGCTGAGAATTTTTGCTAATCTATCAAGAACATTTGTAGCAATTCTGTTAGCATTAAAACAGGATGTTTACCAAATTCTAAATCCAGTCCAGTAGTTTTTTTGTTTATGGTATAGGGAATATTTATGCTTTTGAGAAAGTCAAACTAATTTCATTCTAAGTATTAATGGTAAGATTTTAGAAAAAGTCTTGAAAGGCCAAGAATTTATTCAGTATTAAGAAAATATTATTGCTTGATACTATTGGTCTTCCTGACTTCCAGAATAAATATATAATTTTTGAAATCACATTAATCTAATTAAATCAGATCACAGTTTATCTGCAGGATTACAGATAGTCACTTTAAATACATTTCACCTTCCAAACAAATATTTATATTCCTTTTTTTTTTCCTTCCTCCAGGATTGAATTGAAGGAATCAGCTACATAAAAATAAAATCATAAGGTGACTGGCAATATCCAGCCTAGTGTATGTGGTCTTTTGAAGATGTCATGCTCTGGCTTACCTCATGGTTCATTTCTACAAAGCCAACTGTACAGCTCAAACTATGAAACATTTGCATTTTTGTTTTCAGTCAGTATAATGAGTAGAAAAACTTAAGGAAATTTTGTTAATTTGTACTCATTGAGAAAGGTCATAGCAACTTGGGATAATACCATACAGCTTATTATACTGGATTTAGAGTTTAGCACACATCTTTCATTTTTTCCTTTTTTTTTTTGTGGTACTGGGGATTGAATTCAGGACCCTGCACTTGCTAGTCAAACACTTATTCTACTGAGCTCTCTCCCTAGCCCAATCTTGTTTTAATGTTAATGGAATTGCTACAAATATGTGAATGTGTTATTATGTAAGTTGACATTTTACCAGGTTTTTAGGTGCAGGTTGTAAAGCTCAAATAATTTCTAAGAGCATACATGAGGTTACACCACCATCCTGTTCTGTATGCATCGCCTTAGTACATCAACAAACCATGTCAGCTTGTACAGATTACTGCCCAATGTTATGTCTGCTTATGGCCATAGAGCTTAAATTATCCATGTTTTTAAAACAAAGAGAACACAAAAACCTCAGGCCTACCTGGGAAAAACATTTAATCTCCAGCCTGGGAACATTCTTATAAAATAAGTCACTTTGACCCAGCCATTCTCAGGAAACAGCTAAAACCACAGAGTTAACTAATAGTTGTCCTATGGCCTACCCCTCTTAGTTTCTTTAAAAAGTCATATATTCTCAACCCCACCAATTATTTTAAAGGTCAACCTAAACTAACCAATACCATTCGCTTCTGTAACTGCGCTTACAAGACCCCTCCTCCCTTTGTCTTCTGGCTTAAAACCCAGCCCACAGTCAGCTTGGGGCTCTCTGTTCCTGCACATTCAGTGAGCCCCATGCATGCATGGAAAATAAAATCCCCTTGCTTTTGCATGAGAGGATGTCTCTTGGAGTCTTTCTTCACATAGTGGGCTTTTCAGACCTAACATTTGGGGGCTTGTCCGGGATTGCCCTCGCACGAATGGCTCCAACAGCCGTCTCTCGGGGTAAGTATGGCCGTAAAACTTTGTCTGTTGTCTTATGTTTTGTTTTGTGGTTTTGTTTCATTCTCAGGTTGCGAGCGCTCATGTTTTGATTTGAAGTGGCTAGGAACAAAACGCGTGAGCGTTGCGATCCCCGTGGCACTGTGGTTCAAGGTGCGTGAGCCCTTGGATCATTCCCTCTTCCTGATGTTGTTCCGGGATTTGGTTTGGGCCACAAGTCACATCTCCACGGAGTAATTTTGCCTGAAGTTGTTCTGGGCTGTTTTGAGTTTGCCTGAAGTTGTTCCGGGCTGTTTTGAGTTTTTGCCGGCTTATAACTGATACCTAGGTTCTAAGTTTTAGTGTTTGATGTTGTCTATGTCCGTGTGTCTGGCGCCATAACTTCCTTTTCTTTTTCTACAGTGCTCTCATTGTTAATGACTCCTCTCTCTTCAGTGGGATCTCCTCTCCGTTTATCTGTTTGCAGCAGCCTTCACTATTTTTGCCTGCTTTCTTCCCTTGAAACTTCTGTGGGATGTTGGTTATTTTGATAACATGAGACAAATAACATCTGCTCCTCTCGGAATTACCCCAGATCATTTGTCGGAGATTAGGGGGAGAGCACATAATCTTTCTTTGACTATTAAAAAAAAAGTGGCAAACTCTCTGTTCATCAGAGTGGCCAAGCTTCCAGGTCGGATGGCCACCGGAGGGGACCTCCCACCTCCCCCTTATATACGAACCGTTAAGACTAATGTCTTCCATCCTGGGAGACAAGGACATTCCGACCAACAGCCATACATCGTGGCCTGGCAAGATCTATGTGAAAACCCTCCAAATTAGATAAGACCTTTCCTACTCCCAGGACCTACTTCCCCTGTCTCCATCCCAATCGGACTCAAGGTTTGCTGTTCTGGACGCCATCCTTGGACGACCAACCAACTCCACATGATCATACTGACAACTCCAACTGAAAAGAGACAGCTGTGACCTCCGACCGTCACCCTCAGAACCTGCTTGTTCCCCCTGCTATCCGATACACAGATAAGTTCCCTCTGTGGTTGTTAAACTATTGGTCAAAATGTGTTGGTAAATCTAAGCTAAAACATAAAATTGTTATAAGGTTATGATGTTAGTCTAATGGGACGTTTTATGCCTGTTTTGTATTTATATGTATTATATTCAAACTAGT
>PVKA01025926.1:0-32378 GCA_004027165.1 Ctenomys sociabilis
GTTTTTTTATAGCTGAATTATATCAAAGATTCAATAATTATTTACCTAGTGGATGACCATAGCACTAAAAGCCGACATAATATCCTGTCCAACCACCATTAGTGCAGATCTTGCCTCTCATAGAATTATGTAGAAGCACAGTGTTATCTATCCCAACTGTACTGTCTATACACACACATCCTGATTTTTTCTTTCTACACCCCTTCCTTTGTCTACACCTGTCAAAAGTGGGCACTCCATTGACATTCAACTACCTTAGGTGCTTGAACTCGACACCACAATCCAACACAGTCCATCATTCTGCAACCATAGGGAGTTATTCAAAGAAATTGTCGACCATATCCATTTACAGCTCAGCTTAATATTATGGGCTCACGATGTATACTTCATTTTTATACTTTTATGCTTTTCTGCTGGATGGTTAAGACCTAGGTAGATCAAAACTTATATCATAGCTGAACTTTAATTAGTTCTTGTTTAGGTACAAAGTTATGAAAGGAAGGACATGTGCTTGACACATTATTTTGTGCAACTGATTCTTTTCTTCAGGCTTTTAAGAACTAGACGTCTTCCCTAACCCTAAATTCTAAGTTAGTGTGCTTTTGGCCCCAAGTAGTGGGGTTTGAGGAGGGGAAATCTCTGAGGAGGTTGATCTGCAAGTGTGATCATGTGGCAGTGACTAAGCAGAAAGGGGGCCCAGGCCCCTTCTGGTAGAGAAGCTCCTCCGCGCACCCAGCCCCAGCCCTGCCCAGATCTCAAGGTTGCTGCCGCATGTACCTTTTATTCTACAGAGAATAATAAAAGCAGAAAAACATAATTTCAAAGATAATAAATTAACAAGTTATGTTGCATATTGTTATCTTCAGAGTAGTTGCTCAGATTAACAGATAAAGGCATTCAAAATTGATCAAACAATGTTACTGCTAAGTGTTCCTTTCAATGAATGAATAGAAATTAGTAGTACAGTTATCTATCTGTCATCTATCTATCATCTATCTATCTATCTATCTATCTATCTATCTATCTATCTATCTATCTATCTATCTATCTATCTATCTATCTATCATCTATCTATCATTTATCTATCTATCTGTCATCTATCTATCATCTATCTATCTATCTGTCATCTATCTATCTATCTATCTATCTATCTATCTATCTATCTATCTATCTATCTATCTATCTTCTATCAGTCTATCTTCCCTTTCCTTCTTTTCTCTTTTCCCCCATATTATGAAAGGAAATGAAACTGCTCTAGTTCTAATTTTTAGGAATCTCCATACTGATTTCCACAGTGGTTTACTAGTTTACACTCCTACTAACAATGAAGAATGATTCCTTTTCCCTCAAAGTCTTGCCAGCATTGGTGACTATTTGATTTCTTAATGACAGTCATTCTTTCTGGGGTAAGGTGGAATCTCAATGTTGTTTTAATTTTCATTTGTTTAGTGGCCAGAAATATGAAACATTTCTTCATATACCTATTGGCATTTTGTTCTCCTTCTGTGAAGTGTCTGTTCATTTACTTGCCCATTTTTTGGATTGGGTCTTTTATTTTGGAAGTCTAATTTTTTAAAGTTCTTTATATATCCTAGATATTAGTGCTTTGAGGGATAGATATCAATAATTTTTCCTATTCTGTTGGTTGTCTTTTCACTCTCCTGGTTATTTCTTTGGCTATGCAGATGTTTTGTAATTTGATATAATTCATTTGTTGATTCTTAATACTATTTTCGTGCAACTAGGGTTTTTTGTTCAGAAAGGCATGGCCTATCCCTAAGACTTTAAGAGTTTTACCTTTTTTATTGTTCTGCTGGTTAAGTGTTTCTGTTTAACATTAATTCTTGATTCATTTTGATTTTTAGTTTGGTGTGTGGTGAATGATATGTGTCTAGACTCATTTTTCTGCATGTGGATAGCCATTTTTCCAGCACCATTCATTAAAGAGGATATCTTTCCTTCAGTATATTTTTGTCATACATCAAATAGTTAAATGTCATTCAGTTAAATTTCATATATGACTTTCAAAACTTTCCTCTCCAAATGTGGGATTGGAAGTATGGAAGGGACACATGGCACCATGGACTTGCTTACTTGGGTCTGGGCATCTCAGCTGGGTCAGCCCCACTGACTCAGTCTCTTTGATTTCCCTCATCATGGGTGCTGCCCTCACTCAACTTGGCCTTGTGCTCCATCCCTTGTCTCTTCTCAGACATGTTGCCTTTGCGGGCCCTGAAGCAAGACCTGAGCAGTCCAACAGTACCCTTGTCTGGAATCTGCAAGCCTCACTGAGCTGAATTTGAACTGACCTTGAGCACATATAAGTAGCTTTTGTGTCCCTCCCCTGCATTTTAAGGTGGCTCATTATGTAGCATTGATGGCTGACACTCATAATCATTTGGTCCTGGTTCTTGGAGTTGCAGGACATTCAGTTTTTGCCTCAGAGTGGCCACTCTGGATCCTGCAAACTTGTGCATAACAAGGGCTGCAGAACCTGCCTTTCTGTGCACTAGAGAACAGACTTTTAAGTGGACTGGAAAGAAAAGATGGTTGTTGATTCAAATAGGCAGTATTTATTTTTCCCCAATGACATGTGACGTTATGCTTTTTTTCAGGCTGAGACTTTATAATAAACAAGTCCAACATCTTTCACAAACTATGTTGCTGGTTTTAGGGAGAAAGCTTGTAGTGACAAATAGTGGCACTGGATTCATGTGTTCTTCATAAATTCAGATGTGTATCCTCATTACATCACAATGGCAAATAAGAACCAAGCAAAGCTACTCAGCTGACATCATCCAAGGGTGGAGAGAATTTTGTGGGAAAGACAGAGTGCACCCTTGCCTACAGATGCAGGGGTGCACTCTGTCTATCCAAAGTTTATCCAGAGATAAACTTTCTGGAAAATGGAAGAGCATCTGCATCAACCAGAAGGCCTTTTGGTATAGCTAAAAGTACAGAAATGAGCTAAATGAAAGAAACCTCAGTCTTCTTTTTTTCATTTTGTGGAACTGGGGATTGAACTCAGGCCCTTGCACTTGCCAGGAAGTATTTATTCTACTGAGCCACGTCCTCAGCCCTGCCCCAGTATTTTCTTGATGTGAGTGGAAGTTTTGTTTTTCCCATAAAACAGTTTGTATCACTCTAGTAATGGGCCACTCACTGTGATGTATTATATATTTTTTGAAATGTTAAAACAGTAGAATCCACATATATGTGTCCAAAAAGAATTTGGACACTTATAATGAGCCAGTATGATAGGTTAATCAATAGAATTTATGCTAGCATAAGAAACAAAATGAAATTGACTTAAATGATAGGGGGAATTCAATCACCCAGCTATGGGAAAGATACAGGAAAAGCCAGGCTTGCAGCAGGCTGGAGCTGGAGATAACACCCACACAGGTCCTGGTTCTGTTTTTTTAAATTTTTTTAAACAGAACAAATTAGAGTTAAAACAGAAAAAAATACAAGTGATACGGAATTTCACTTAACAAAGTAATATAAATTTCACAGTATTTGTTGTAATACATAGTGTTGTCTGGGATAGCCTCAGGCTGCCTGTCTCCAGGGTAGAAAGATGGTGGTCAGCAACAGAGAGGGCTGTCTGGGATTTCAGTCGTGCTTACTGGGGAGAGAGAGCACAGCTTTGTAGCGTCTGTCCCCAAAGAAAGACAGTTCCTCCCTAAAACATGTCACTGAGTTAGGAGCTGCTGAAGCTGTAAATTGATCCTATGTGGGAGGGCAGGAGGAGGCCTTATTGCCTAAAGCAGACAAGCTATCTCAGTCTTGAGAAAAGCATGCTGCATGGCCATTATGGGCAATCCGTTGCTAGTGGTCCTTTCACCAACCAGGTAGATGGGCCACCACTTGACCCAGCTCTTGTCTGTCTTTTCCTTGTTCCTGCTGCCATTTCTACCCAGGATACAATGGATAACACCTAAAGACCAATGGATCTCTACATCTATGTTCATCTCCTTTGAATGGGGTCATCTGCCTACCTTGAAATGAACCCTGAGAACGCCATTCTTCCCTGTTGGTCCCCAGAGTCACCAGGGGGTCATTCTCTGCAGGAGGCTACAGGCCACTGAGCAGCTGACAGGCAGGCAAGAGGAGTGGAACTGGGAGCAAGGGCCACACAAGTGAGCATAAGAAGGCACTGTGATGGGACATGCAGACCTGGGATGCAGAGAATGGACAGACGTTCACTGGACAAGAAGGGGAGAAAGTGGAAAAAAAGTGCAGCTAGTGTAGAAAATGAAGCTCTCCAGAGCATAGTGCCAAGGTGGCAGCCAGGACAGCACGATTTTAACACTGATAGTGTTCTTCCTCACTAGATCAGGGTGAACTTCCCCAAGACACCTCTTGAGCTAAGAGGTCTGAGTGTTCTCCACTGAGAGACACAACATCCTTCAAGTGGAATGTGATGAGTTCACTTTGCTTCCTAGGGTCTAACTGCTTCTAGAGGAAAAGACCTTTTATTCTTCTCTAATATTCTTTGCTTTATACCAGGTACAAAGGACCTGGTTGAATCCTATTCAAATATGAGGATGCACAGGATTTAAAAAATAATCCTCCCCCTTGACTGTAGCCTGCGTTTATTGGTGGTGGTGGTGGTGGGGCACTACATGTCTCCCTGGTGGGCAAAACAAAACAAAAGGTTAAGTACAAACAGACAAAATAATCTGAAAAGCTCCCAAATCCCACACTCTGGTGGACCATCTTGGGTGTGCTATCTCACTGTGCAGGTGATATGGAGGCTGGGTGTTGAGGCTCTTGTAGGGTCTTGGGGTGGAGAGCTTTGTGATTTTGCTGCTGCTGAAGTTTGATGTTAGCAGAATGCACCAGAGCCTGCTGGGCAGCAACTTGGCTCAGAGCCTCTTATCTCTTGGGAGGTTCTGGCATGGGCTCACCTCACTGTTTCTCTTGTGCTCCTCCAATTTCACTTCTAAAACTCCAAATTTGCAAACATGTGCTCCTACACTCCTGGCAAAGCTTTTTTCCTCTCAACCCCTCATCTGGTATCTGTACCCCAGGGATATTGCCAAGCCTGCCACTAGTTCCTTCCTTTCACCCTCTACCCTGGTCCCCCTACTGGTGGGCCTTGGGACTTCTGGGCACTATGACAGGCACATTCCTTGGAGAAGCCCGGTTCCTAGCCAGTTTGGAAGTTTGAGTGCTTTGAGCCTGGGCTTGCTAATAGGAAAGGATGGAAAGAAGGAAGGCAAGCCATAAGTAAGGAAGGTAGGCAGGCAGAAAGGGAGTCAGGAAGGAGGGGAGGAAGGCAGAAGGGTAGGCAGGAAGGAAGGAAGAAAGGAAGAAAGGCAGGCAGGCAGGCAGGCAGGCAGGCAGGTAGGAAGGCAAGAAGAACGGCAGGAATGACTGGGTGAGGGGAGGTAGAATGAAGGAAGGTAGAAAGAAAGGGAGACCAGGAGGCAGGCAGGCAGGATGGAAAACAAGAAGAAAGGAAGGCAGGCAGGCATGGAGGAGAGGGGGGTGGGACACTGACTTCCTAGCTGCCCAGAGGACTTGCTGGGTTATGCAGTTGGGGCTCCAGCATGACCAGTGCAAGATGTTCCTTCCCATTTTCCTGTTGTACCCAGACAGGAAGCTCCGTAGTCTGAGAGGAGCTCAGGGTGGGAAAAGCTGGTCTGCAGCGTTAGGGGCCCAGCTCCGCTCAGCTCTGCTGACCTGAGGTCTTCATGGAAGAAAGGGTAGCAGTGTTAGTCCCACCACACTTCCCACAAAAGTCAGGTGAACTAATGGACTGATACATTTGCAACCCCTGAAGTTTTGATGCACAGTCACCTTGCTTTGCACAAGATTTTACTTCTGCATCCTGGCTCCTGATCCTTGCTTACCCTGGGCATGATGATAGTCCTCCCTGAGAGATGACCCTCTTGCCCACATTTGCTGTCTAACTGTGGGGCCCACACAGTTCCCTGGTTAGCCTGGGCTGTACCTGCCAGACGCCTGGCCTCCTGACAGCAGCTCACGGTAGGTATGCTGCTGAGATTCCTTTGCCAGGCAGCTCTGAGTACCTCTCTGGCTGCCCTGCCAGGGCTGGCCTGGGTGCTCCATGTCCTGTTGGTGGCTCTCCACAGTAGCCCTGACCCAGGCTCTTGGTGTGCAACTGCTCTGCGCTGAGCCTTCCCGACACTAACCCAACCGCTCTTGTGGATGTCCTTCCTCAGTATGGTGCTCGGGGGAGGCAAGGTCATCCTGCTGTCCCCTGGGCTGACACATGTTTGCTCTGCCCCCCCATGGGGAAAGGGCTGTCTTAGGTGGGGCTCAGTACTCCCCAGGATGCTTTGCAGTGCTCCAGGTTGCTGTTTGGGACGTAAAACAATACTGTTTGTTGTCCAGCAACAGGAACACTGAAGAGCTTAGTCTAGGCCTTAGCTCTTTTGACCTGTATCCAGTATTTTCTTTCGAAAAACGGAGAATTCCTGCTCCCATTTACTGTTTCAGTTTATTTATTGTTATTATTATTTTATGTATTTAGTACAGGGTCTCATTACACAGATCGGACTCAGTGATCCTCTTGTTTTCAGTCTCCCAAGCGCTGGGATTACAGGCACGTGCCACCATGCCCAGTCTCAATCCCCTTAGCGTGTCCTGGGGGCGGGGCAGGCACTGTATGCTGGGGATGAACCCGGTCACTGCGTCAGCCTAAGCAGACACTTTAATCCCACTTATCCTTTTGAATACAGGAGTAATTGGAATCTCTGCCCAGCCCATTCAACAAAGTCAGGGTAACCTACAATTAGAATCAATTGGAAACCAAAGCAATGCAGACAAAATTCAGACAAGTTTTGGATGAATGATGCCTGACAGCTGAGGGTCAGCGACATCGTGCTCCGAAGCACTGCCCAGTATGCCCGGAATCCCCTGGCTTGGCCGCCGCCTGGGGCGCAGCCGCCTAGTTTTCAGCTCCCCATCCTCCAGGAGCCACCCATCCAGGAAGCGCTGCGGAGGTCCAGGCCATTCCTACAGAAGTCTCCACCCTCAACCCCTTTTGGGAAGATCCGGACCTTTCCCGAAGCGCGGGCTTGACCGCGGGGACGAAGAGAGGTGCGCAGTCTCAGGCTTGACCTCCTCACAGCGCAGCATTACTCTTCACAGACATTGCTGCTGGCCGCTCAACCCTGCGACAGGGGACCCCTGTGCCCCAATAGCAGCAAGGCGACCGTGGTGCCGGCGCCGGGCTCAGGGCGGCTCCCCCACAGGCACTGGCTCCGAGTCTCCAGGCAGTGCGCACGCAGGGGTAGAAAGAAGGCGGGACCTTGGAAAGCGGGCGAGGCTTGTACAGGGCGATTAAGAAAGGCGTGGGACACTACACCCGCCCTGGACATTAGGAAAGGCGTTCCTCAGTGCAACTGACGGCTGGAAAAGGTGTGTGACATTCTGCGCCAGACAAGAGCTCTCTGGATCCTCCCTCTGCACGGAGCAGCCCTGTTAGCTGGGCTGGAGACTGGTTCTGCAGAGGCTTGCTGGAGCACAGGTGGAGGAGAGCAGGGAACAAGAGACTGGGGTTGTGGGATCAAGAAGTGGCTGAGACCAGGACAGGGGACTGAGACAGGTATGGGGGGGGCAGGGTAGGGAAGGAGCCCGGGAGGGAGGGAGGAGAGGAGGGGACAAGGGGGTGACCAGAGACCGGAAAGGGCATGGAGACTAGGAGGTGGAAGGAATCCAGGAAGGGGTGAAAGAGAGCAGGAGGGGGCAGCCAGGGAATGAGTGGAGCTGGTTCTCTGTGGGGTGAGGCAGGGACACAGCGGGGCAGGGGCAGCCTGCTTCTGTTGCACCTCGCTTGGTGTCCTAGACACAGGATATGGAAACCTCAGAATGAAGACTGGCTTTCTGGTGCATGGAGCCTGTACTGTATAACTGACTCTCTCTGGAGACCTGGGACCTGACACTGGACCATTGAACTCGATGTCCAGAAGGAACCAGACCTCAGTGTTCAACATGTCCCTGCCATAGAGGCCTGAAATGCACCTTGTTTCCCAGCTATGCTCCTAGTCTGGAGGACAACAGGGGTTTGGGGCATATATCTACCAAGAAGAGATGTCTTTTTCTAGTATTTAATAAATGCAAATTACATCTTCTCACTATACTCATGTGAAATTTATGTAATTATTTATCAAACTTGTTGGATGATCAGGGAAAATATTGATTGAGGGGAAGATAGTCCAGTTTTCCCCAAGGTTCCTATGTGTGCATGTGGTTAGCTTGGATTGAAGATGGTGATGCATACATGCATTGCCCAAGTCTACTTGTTCAGTCTTAGCTTCCTCCTGAAGCTTGGATGGTGGTGGTGTCAGAGACAGGACCTATCATTCTAGAGGTCTGTGTGTTCTCCAGAAACCTGAGCTCATTGGCAGAGGGTGACTGGCACTTTATGGGGTTTTATAGGCCTAGGGGACACTATGGAGTGTTAACTTGGGGATCAGGATGACAAGCATAAAACATAGCACTGTCCTGGGCCCTCAGAGATGCTGTCTCTGTATGGAGAGGTGGCAAGTCTGTGTGCTAGAGGGACGGTGTCCCAAGGGCCCAGACCCTCTCAGGCCTGTGCTTAGGCTCTCCCTGCTCTTGGGTGGTGCTTGCTGCAGCATGCTGATGTATTTTAAAAATACACTTTTACCCTCTTTAGATCACACAAAAACCTGTTTTACAGTAACTCTGCAGCCTTCAGCGATGAACTCCTCATTTCTCCTGCATTTCCTGGATGTCCACCTGAATGCCACTGAGGGCAACTTTTCAGGAGTAGAGGTTGGGAACAAGTCCTCGCTGTGTGAAGACATGGGCATCGCTGTGGAGGTGTTCCTGACTCTGGGCCTTGTCAGCCTCTTGGAGAACATTCTGGTGGTTGGTGCCATTGCGAAGAACAAGAACTTGCACTCCCCTATGTATTTCTTTGTATGCAGCTTGGCTGTGGCTGACATGCTGGTGAGCGTGTCCAATGCCTGGGAGACGATCACCATCTACCTGATCAACAATGAGCTCCTGGCAATCACAGATGCCTCTGTGCGCTGCATTGACAATGTGTTTGACTCCATGATCTGCATCTCTGTAGTGGCCTCCATGTGCAGCTTGCTGGCCATTGCGGTGGACAGGTACATCACTATCTTCTATGCCTTGCGTTACCACCACATCATGACTGCAAAGCGTGCTGGGGTAGTCATCGTGACTACCTGGAGCTTCTGCACAGGCTGTGGCATTGTTTTTATCCTGTATTATGAGTCCACCTATGTTGTCATCTGCCTCATTTCCATGTTCTTCACCATGCTGTTTCTCATGGCATCCCTGTACATACACATGTTCCTTCTGGCACGAGCCCATGCCAAGCGGATTGCAGCTGCACCCAGATATAGCTCTGCGCGGCAGAGGGCCAGCATGCGGGGTGCTGTCACCCTCGCCATGCTGCTGGGAGTGTTCATCGTGTGCTGGGCACCCTTTTTCCTCCATCTCACCCTGATGCTCTCATGTCCCAAGAATGTCTACTGCTCTTGCTTCATGTCTCACTTCAACATGTACCTCATTCTTATCATGTGCAACTCTGTGATCGATCCTCTGATTTATGCCTTCCGCAGCAAGGAGATGAGAAAGACCTTCAAGGAGATTGCTTGCTGCCATGGCTTCAGGGTAGGCTGTCGGCTCCCTAGCAGGTATTAGATGGGCACAGCCTTCTCCTTTCTGTGGCTTTCATTTTTGTCTTGAAAGGCCACATGGTTTAGTGAGGGGGTCATTTGCAGCTCAAACCCATGCTTCAGAGGAACAGCGCTCTTCTGTGGCCACTGCTGTGCTTGTGTTGTCATTCACTTTGGGGACGGATGGTGGGAGTTCATCTCCATTCTTTTTGCCTGACTGCTTCTTTGCCCTTCCTGTTTCTGGAGTTTCATCCATCCTTCATCTAGAGGCTCAGTACCTCAAGTACAGGTCTCAGAATGGTGAGGAATAGGTTGCTATCAGAAATACAACTGAACATCCATGTCAAGTAGGAATGCTTTTTCAGCCCCAAACAAGTCTATACTTTGCTTGAGGAATCAGGCATGTGTTTCAGGAGGGCCAGCCTGTCAAATCCTTTCCATCTGAAATTTCTTGTTTAATGGTCATGGGTGTTTCTAGAGCCCTCCTTTCCTGAGCTTATAGTTTTATGTCTTATAATTACAATTGTCTGAGGATGGAATTTCCTTCATTATGTTTCTGTCAATCATGGTTTTACACTTACTCAGACATAAACCTTTGCTTTTTCCTCTTGCTCCTCCCTCCCCCGGAGCGCCACTCCGGCTGCACCACGTTTGCTCTGAGCTCCAGGCTCCTGCTAAGCTTGCGTGGCCACCACCTCCCTCAGCCATCATCATGATTATCTACCGGGACCTCATCAGCCACGATGAGATGTTCTCCGACATTTACAAGATCCGGGAGATCGCGGACGGGCTGTGCCTGGAGTGGAGGGCAAGACGGTCAGTAGGACAGAGGGCAACACTGAGGACTCGCTTACTGGGGGCGATGCCTCCGCTGAAGGCCCAGCGGGCGAAGGCACCTAAAGCACAGCAGTCACTGGTGCAGATATTGTAACGAGCCATCACTTGCAGGAAACCAGCTTCACGAAAGGGGCCTACAAGAAGCACATCAAAGACTATATGGAATCAATCAAAGGCAAACTTGAAGAACAAAGACCAGAGAAAGAGTAAAGCCGTTTATGACGGGGGCAGCAGAGCAAATCAAGCACATCCCTGCTAATTTCAAAAACTATCAGTTCTTTATCAGTGCAAACATGAATCCAGATGGCATGGCTGCTCTCCTGGATTACCGTGAGCATGGTGTGACCCCACTTATGATTTTCTTTAAGGTTTAGAAGTGGAAAAATGATAATGGATTCGATGGTAACCTTGGATCTATCACGTCATAACTGGCTGCTGCTTGTCATCTACACAACACCAGGATTCTACACAAATGGGACTGATATCATCCTGAACGCTTCGTTTATTTTGACCATGATTTATTTGGAGTGGAGGCATTGTTTCTTAGGGAAAAAAAAAAGTCATGTAGGTTGTCTAAAAATAAAGTGAATTTAAATTAAAAAAAAAAAGACATAAACCTTTATACTACAAAATTTGCCTCATGTGTTGTGAAGATTTCTTTCTGCCTTATCCAGCTTACTTCAGGGTTTCCAAGACAGCACTGGGGCTATGGTACACTTTCCTTGGTGCATGTAGTGTAGGCCTACAACTGAGGTATGTTTGATCATCTTACCCTAGACTGTCTTGATGTCTGTGTCACAGTGTCCTTTTTAGCATCTCAATCTGACCTGCACTGAGGGTCTGTGTCCCTCTCTGTTTCTCAAGAGCCCACCTTCTCCACCTAAATGGAGGGAGAACTTTGACTCTGCCGCCTTAAACACCACATTCCAGACTCCACCTTTGTGGTGACTTCCTAGGGAAATTGCAGAAAGAAATGGGAGAACTTATTTTATCTTTCTAAAGTATCACAAAGATTTTCTCTATGTGAAGAAATTATCCAATAGGACAAAAACTAAGCAGGGAGGCAGGGGCCAGGAGTCAGAGCAGTGGCTAGTGCACTAGCTTGTCTGTATTGCCCAGAGCAGTTGTGTGGTCTCTAGGCCCCAAGGTGCCCCTCACACTCCCTTCTGTTAGTAACTTGTGGTGTTAGCTTTCTCCCCATTTAGAGAGTTACATCTAACAGCTCCTGGTGAAGTGAAGTTTAGGTAAAGCATTAAAGTCATGTGGCAGCAAGCTATTGATGTAAAGAGGGACCCTGTGCCAGGGGAGGAGTCACATACACAGCCTGCACAGACCCCAGTCATGGCACACAGACATCCTGGTCTGGGATCTGCAAAAAAGAGCCCAGAATTTTTGGGAACAAGCACGTTAGCAGTTGCTGGTACCTGAGTGTGAAGGGACAGTTAGCCCCTCAAGCATCTCCTGTCCCTTCAAATGAACTGGACAGTCCTGGGTGTGAGCATGAGCAGGAAGGAAGCAATCTCAATGCAATCACATGATTGCAGTCTGGTACGTATGATGGCTCTCAGGATTCCAGCTCTGAAATGCTGCTGTGTGTTGGGTTCTTGTTGCTGATGCCTATGTGCTGAGTTTTCTCATTGGCAGCCCAGAAGACAGATGAGATCAGCAGAGCACTTGGGCCACAGGTGCATAACAATGGTAATCCTGCAGTCAGGGTGGTTCTGTGCTCTGGTTGTTTCATGAGCTGCAAGGTCTGACCTTCCCACAACATCTCTGAGCAAGTGCTCCAGTGCTTTCGCACCTCAGGGTTGCCGCACGCCCAAATGCATCTCCAGTTGAAATAATTCAGAAAATACCTGTCAGTGAGCCAATCCTTGGGATCCAGCACAGAGCCCTGCCCCCCAGCAAATACCTGCCAAATATGAATGTTGTGTTTCCACTTCTGTAGGAAATGCATTTGGCATAATACTCTCAAAGAAAAGGTTAATAAACTAGAAACATTCATCAATTAAAAATATATAAATAAAATTTTATATTAAAAAATAAAATGGAAGAACCAGACCACCCATTCGGCTGCCCATATGTGGTATTCAGGGTTTGTGGTTTCTGCCAGTCTGTCAGTTGCTGCTATAAAATGAGGCCCATCTGCTGGGGAATCTTGATGAAATTTACTTCTGTTTTACCAAGTTACTACCAATTGAGAACAGATTTATCACCAAGAAAATGAGCCTTTCTCAGTTCACAGTGCTGCTACAAATGAAACTGCACACCTGAATTTAACATGCTGTCCAAAAGTTTATCTTGGTAAACAGGTGTTTTGAGCCTCCTGTGAGCAAAGTATGGAGGTAGAAGCAGGTGTCACTAGAGAATCTCTGTCATCTAAGAACCAACGGAACCTATTTCAAGACATGGATGTTTTGAGATATGCAGAAAGACTGTCCCCCAACTCAAAAATCCTGCATGTGATCATCATAGACCAATGGACCCAGGCTCTGTGCCCTAACATGAGGGTGATGCCGTGGACTCCGGCAGGATGCTCTCCTCTGCTTGAGTTCCACTGGAGGCTCAGGGAGTCTAGATGACAGGAAAACAGCCCGGCTGTTCTCCTATGGAGGCCAATATAGAGGATCATTACCCAGTTCCTAACCCAAGCCAACAGGCAGCAGAGGACTTGGCCCATGCAAGCATGCCTTCCTAGGAGAGGAAAGCTGGGTACACACACCATGGCAGCAGCAACCATGCTGGGCTGTGCTTGCTTTGCCTGTGCTGCCCCAGGACTTTTGTCTTTGTTTTCTCCTGCCTCAGTCTCCTGGAGCGCTGGGATTACAAGCAGTACCATCATGCCTGGCTCCCATCTCTCACCTTAATTACTATACACTCAAACCTGTCAGGGTTCAGGGGATTGTACTTTTACTTTCCCCAAATTAGCTGTATGGCTTCACATCAAAGTGAGCAGGAAATCCTCCCCTGCCACATCTCTGATGTCAGTGAAAAGCTACTGTGGCCAGCAGTGACAGCCCAAGGCCAAGGCTGTGTGTACACTCATGTGTCAGACACCTCCCGTGGCACCTGTGTGTGGAGCAAGAGTCAGACTGTGGAGTGAGGCATGGAACCCCACAGGGCAATACTGCTCAGAGAGAGTAAATATTAGAACAGTAGAGGGAAGGCAAACGGGCTTGTGCATTCTTCAGAGGTGGGTTGAATCTGAACAGGTGTAGAAGATGGGACATGGACTGGGAAGACACTGAGTTGAGGTGTTTATTATGTGTGAGACAGCCAGGTTCAAGTGAGAACAAGAGGGGAAATCACTGAAAAAGCACTGAAATTACACAAGTGAGTTGAAGTGAGTGTTTATTAGGGGTGAGACACCCAGGTTCATTCTAAGTTTGGGGAGAACAAGGAGGGAAATCACTGAAAAGCATTAAAATTACACAGGTGAGACTGTCTGGCCCTTTGGAACCTGTTTTCCAGGAATAGGGAGTAACTGAAGGTTCTCCCTCACTCCTTTTTTTTCTATTTAAATACATGACAGGACCTGGTAAAAACTGTGCTTATACATTGGTTTTGCAGAAAATTTGTACCAACATAGACAAGATGGGCAGGAAGCTGACAGAGTCCAAGAAGATGAAGGGTGATGGGCTGGACAGGACAGGACAGGAAGTTCCTTTGTGGGGAGACCTCTTTGTTGGATCCCCTTAATGGCCACAGAGCACACAGGGAGCCTCCCAGCCTGGCTTACAAGTTCTTTGCATTGTCTTTCTACAGTACATTGGCTCCTACTCCAAGCTTAAGGGGACTTGTTTCAGAATCCTGGGGCCCTACACTGAGTGCAAGCTCTTGTTGCTCCTTTCTGTTACCTTTAGGTCACAATTTGCTGTGTGTCTCCCATCTTTTCACCAATGCATCCCTCCTTTCTTTGGCATTGCCATGCTTACTTGGAGGGCAAATAAAGTTCTTCAGACCCTTTAGTACTGGTTCTGGAGGAGATGTTCACTTACAAGTCTTCCTTACACTCACTCCTTCCTGGGGGACATGAGTCATGAGCTGGGCACTGCACAATCAGGGTGAGTGGCCACAGAGACCTTGGCCTGTGAGTTGCCCTCCAGCAATGCTGAGATGCCTCTATTATGTCAGCTCAGGCCAGTCCAACGCTATATGATCTGAAACGACTGAGTGATGGAAGTGGACCAGGCTCTGCACAAAACCTTTAAGCTTGTTCTCTATGGTATTGTCCTTTTCTCTACTAAGTTGCTGGCCTGTTTTTCCTTTCCACACGGACACAAGGCCCATGATAGCGTGGCCTCTGCCCAGTCTACCCAAGTGATGCACCACTCACCACTGTAGATTGTTCTCTGCCTGCCCTCTTGCTCCATGTGCCATGAGGGAAGTTATTATCTGTGTCTTGTAACTTCCTCCATGTCCATAGCACTGCGCCTTCTGATTTCTTGGCACAAACATTTTGACCTTTGCTGTCTCTTTCCCCTCTCTACTGTCGTACTTAGGCTGACTTTGAAATTGTATCTTTAGAATATTCCTTTCATATGTATAATTTTTCTCCCACCAATCTCATCAACTTTAATGATTTTCACTCCAAGATTTTAAAAATAATTTTTATTAACCGGGGTGGTGATTTAGTTTTGAATGTTCCCTAGGCCTCCCCTGCTCAGAGGTGAGGCCTTTGCAAGGTGACTGGCTAATGAAGGAGTGGTACACCAGTGGCTTAATCCTTAATCCTACTGCATGTGCTGCTTCAGGTGGTCCTTGACTGTGGGTGGTCATTGTGTGCACAGCCCTGGAGGACTGCTGTTGCCCAGCCCTTTCCCCTTTCTCTGCTTCCTGGCTGCCATGAGGCACACACCTTTCCACCACCACACCTTTCAGCTATCTTTTTATAGCAAGCTACTTTTGAATGCATGGTCCATGTCTTGTCAGTTTTTCTTACAGTTTTTCAGAAACCTTGCCCTTTTATTTGAAGTTTCTATTTTCTTAACAGTTGATTGTTCTGATTACTGTGCTCCCTCCTATTTGCAAGACTCATTTTCCTTGAATGCTCCATGACTCTAAGCATTTTGGTCCTTACTCAAGGGAAGGACCCCAGAGTGAGCTCTCAGTGAGGGATGGCTATATCCATCTTTGAGTTACACTGAAGAAGCATCTCACCCTCAGCTATGACAATGAGCTGTGTCCTGGGGTCCTGAACTCATGGGTGCCTTGGAACACAGCTCTGCTCTTGAGTGTGAGACTCTCAGCAGTGCCTGGTGCATGGACCACTTGTAGCTCTTCACAGAGACCTGTGGGCATCTCCTCCTTCAGGCCTGACTTCCACCCTTGCCACTCTGTGGATACCTGCAACTTCTTCCCCTGGACCTGGAGCCTGCTTATTCATCATCTGCTCCACTACATTCCAGCTCTAGAAATGCAGCCTAATCTCCACTCTGTAGGTCTCCCACCCTGTTCTCTGCACCTTAGTGATACATTCCCTTGTGTTTTACCTGTTATTTTGTGTGGGCTTTTAGAAGGAAGCAGAGATAGAGACTTGTGTTGTATATGTTCAAGTGAGGAACACTTCAAGCATTTCTAGAAGCAGGTCAGGCTTCTGACTCTGTCTCTGAGCACTGAAGAAGGCAGAAGGCAAAAAGGCACCTGGAACCCTTGCTGCTATCAAGTAGTGGGAGACTGTTCTGTCTTAGGCCTCTTGCTCTGTCTTTTATCCTGTCTTGGCTTCTAACTAGAGACAGAAGAGCAGTCAGCCAAGTCAAGCAAGAGCAGCCCAGAGCTGGTAGGCAATGGGCAAGGCACCTCAGTTCCTCTGGGAGTGTATGTACTCCACCATCTGTGTTGCACGACCAACTTTGAGAGCTAAGAGGCAAGTTCTTGGCCAGAAGGTGGCAGTGAATTTATCTGACTATGGTGGGGTGGAAGAACAGTGGGCTCAAGTTGCCTGGGTGAGAAATCTTCTTGAGACTTTGTTTCTCTTTGTGTTTAGAAAGGATTAGTTCCTTGAGTCCTTCAACCTATCTTAACAATAGATAAGTACTACCATCTGCAATTTACCCACAGGAAAGAGTGTGAAGGAGACTAAGGGACTTGTCCAAGGTTGTACTTCTAGCAGGCAGCACAGTATTAGATAACTGACTCCCATCCTATGCTTCATGAAGTTGTCACATGTCCTTGTAACTACTGTGTTCTGTGGCTTCCTGCTTCTCCCCACATCAGTACTGCTGGATTCTTCACCTCTCCATTGAGACCCTGGCTACATCCCTGCATGATGTGTGCATGTGTATGTGCATGTGAGCAAACGGGGCTGGAAGGTGGCAGATAGCTGAGGTACCAGGAAGTAGTGATTGGTAAGATAGCTGGAAGCTACTGAGAAAAACCTGGTCTACAGCTGGATGAGAATTCTTCTTGTGTGTTTTGAAAAGATTAGCTCCTTGAGTCCTTTACCCTATTTTAACAACAGATAATGGCAGTGGCCAGCAATGCTGGATAATAGCACAAGCAGCTGAGCATAACATTAACTGTTTGAGTCCCTGTGGGTGGGATAGCCTACTGAGGCAGCTTCTCTTCAGCTACAGGGCTTGCTCTAGCCTTTCTTCTGGGGGCATTGGACAGCTTTCAGAGTAACTGGTAGACACAGAAGAGGGGAGACATGAGGGACAGGAGAAGGTAAGGGTTGACAGGCAAGGCCATGGGCAGTGGCTGAGGTTGCAGCTTGAGGTGCTGGGCTCAGGAGGCCTCATCTTCTCTACTGTTCCTTTTGGGATGGGCCACACTGCCTCTGGACTTCTGGCTGTCCTTGTGTCCTGATGGCTAGCCTCATGTCCTGCCAGCCTTTGGATTCTCTTTGGGAACCATTTTGCAGGCAGGCTCTGTCTCCAGTCCACATTCACTCAGTTCTGTGGGAGTACAAAGAGCACTGAGATTGGTGGAGCCTGAGGAGAGGTGGGGGAGCTTGCTCTACCATGCAGTCCTTGTTTCTGTTGACCTGGACAAAAGCAGGGTGGCCCACCCTGGGCTCAGCACCTGGGTCACCACTGTCTCGGGTGTGGCTGCCCCTGAGTTCCAAGAGGGCCCTGGGAAAAGAGGTAGAGGCTGGGGCAATGGGAGACAAAAGCATTCATTTCTAACAGGCATCTACTCATGTCTGACCAAGCTGGGCTCAGGGCCATGGCCTCAATGTGAGTGTGGGCGACCGGGGAATGGCATGTGGCTATCTACCCTGTGTCCCTCCTGGCCACTGTCATACACTCTGCTGCCCCCAGATTCTGAGTGTGAGGCCTTCTCTGACTCAGGGCAGGAGGCTTCATGGGCATAGGACAGGGTGGTTTTCAACAAGGTAGAGAGGCAGAGGCAAAGGCGACTGTCCCCATTCCCCACCTTCCATCTCAGATGTCCTCACTGCTACTGTGGCAGGTCGACCATTTCCAGCAATGCTCCTGCCTTTGCAGCTATTCCCTCTCAGCCACATATCAGACAACTTTAGGAGCCTCCCAGGCCATCCCCAGTGGGCACAGCACTCCTTGTGGCTGTGCTTGCTCACTTCCACGCTCTGCTGTCTTGCCCCTGCCCTCTTGCCCTGCCCCTCTCTCTTTGATATTTCTAACACAGTCATATTGAGAAGCAGGGCTGGGCCCAAGTCTGTTGCCCTGGCTCTGGGCCCCTCAGTCTCTGTGCTGTCCTTATCTGAGCTGTATTGCTTGATGTGGGTGCTGCTAGGTTGGCTTCATGGAGCAGCAAACTCTGAGCTGGACGTGGAGGGGAAGTTTTGAGGGCATAGTCATGAAGTTGCCTTTTCTCCAGCAGGATCTTCATTTCCTAACTGTGTTTTTTTTAAGGAAAGGTCTACAGGGTGTTCTCACTACTACATGGGACTTGTAGTGATCCACCTGTTTACAGCCTCCCAAGAGCAGGGATTACAGGTAAGCACCACCACGCCCAGTCTTATTTGCCATCTCAGTGTGCCCTGCAGGTGGGGCCAGCATGGTAGGCCTGGGGACTGAACCCCCACTGAGCTATTTGGCTGGCTCCTGGCTGTGGTTTTTTTTTTTTTTTTTTTTTTTTTTTTTTTTTTTTTTTTTTTTTTTTTGTCTTTTTGAGACAGGGTCTCACTATGCAGTTCAGTCTGGCCTTAAGCTCACTTTGTAGCTCAGGCTGGTCTCGAACTCACAACAATCCTCCTGCCTCAGCCTCCTGAGTGCTGGGATTACAGGCATGCGCCACCATGCCCGGCTTTTGGCTGTGGTTTTTGATGCTTGCACAGAACAGATCCTGTTGATGGATGAATAGATTTTCCTAGTCAAACTGACCTACTTCTGATCCTCTAATGTAGAGGATGGTTCTATACTGGTGGCCTACTTCACACATTTCCATAAAAACACCCATTTTTAACCAGCTTACAATCCACCCCACCTCTCAACAAACACCAGTCACCCTGAGCATAACAAGCCCTTAGGACGCACTCTCACCAGTGGGATGCAAGCCTTACCATGGTCTGTGGTGGCTGTCCAGGCGGCTCCCGCCCAGCACCCTCGCAGTCTGGTTCCAGGGTGTCAGAAGGCAACAAAACAGCAAGATAATTAACTTGTGAAAAGGAGAGGTTCATCTTGGCTCACAGCTCTGGAGGTTGATTCTGTGACTGGCTTGGTTGTTTTTTACTTGTGGTGAGGAACACATCAAGGTGGCAGAAAAGAGAAAGGGGGAGGAGACTGTGGTCTGTGATCCTTGTGACCTGAGGCCCCTAGTGACCTCTGACAGCTATATGCCTTGCCCCCTTGTGTGACCCAAAGACCAAGTCTGGTAACCTTTACCTTCACCACTGCAGCATACAAGGTAAGCACATGGGATGTCTTTCTTTACTCTCTATACAGAAACATGTATAGAGACACACAGAGATAGTCACAATGAGCTATTCAGACATGACGAAAGAAACACACACAAACTCGGAGACACACACAGACCACAGACACAGATTCATAGAGACACATACACTTGGATACACAGGCATACACACAGATTCCCACAGACACAGAGACAGAGAGACAGACACATTAAGACATACAAGTATACATTCCCTGCTACAGTAAGTAGCCCTTACTGAAATTCATGAAGAGACATGGGACTGAGGGGTCTTGGAAAGGTCTTGAAGGCCCAGGCAAGGGAAAATGGATCTGGTATGTCCTTCAGCCCTGGTACCCATGTCCATGTCTGCTGCCATGTATCCATAAGAACAAAAAAATTGATCAGAATAAGGACATCGTGTATGTATGTCCTAAACTTCAAACAGAGAGCTCTGCTGAGTGCTCCCTCCTAAGATGGGAGGGGCCAAACTGGGTATGAGTTTCAGACAGATTCATCATGGATTCATCTGGAGGTCTAGTGGAGAAGACACAGGGGACAGCAGAAGCTGAGCAAGCAGAAGTCTTGCTTGTCTCCACAACGTCTAAGGAAGGAGTGGAGTCAACATCCCTTCACATTGTCTCTACTCTGTGCACACCCAAACACTCTGTACATGAGGTCAGCAAATACAGTGAATGTGTAAACTAAAAGTATTGCAATAAAAGACACATTGCAAATCCTCCTCCAAATCCTCCCGCTAAGTTTGAGCACACTCACCCCCATTATTCTCGCCACTTTCTGAAGCAGTTCTGGTGTCCTCTTTCCTGAGTGTCTTTAGCCACACTGTCCTGGCTGCCTCATTGTCCTGAATTGGTTCAAATATTTTCTTTTTGTGGTTGTTTTTACTTTGGGAAAAGTCAGAAGTTACACAGTGCTAGATGGGGTGGATAAGGTGCATGAGGACACACTCTCATGTTTTCACGTGCCTGGCTTTCAGCTGCATGGCAACAACACACCCTAGTTTTGATCACACTTTAGAGAGGATTTCCAGAACTGCTTGAGAAATTGGCAGTAACAATGGGGTATTGTTTTATTCAAAGCAAGTGGGAGTACTTAGAGCAGGATTTATGGCAATGAGTCGTACTGTAATATGTTGTTTTACTTAAGCCTTTACAGTGTATTTGATCATCTCTTGTGTAATTACTCTTTCCCCTGGCCATGTTCTGTGAAGGAAGGTGTAGTAGGGTGTATCTCATGTAGCAGGCACTATTCCAGGACCCTGTCATATAAAAATGTCCTTGTGACCCATGTCCCAGGATTGTCCCCACCTAAGATATGAAAACATGGGGACGGAGAGAAGCCGAATGACTGGTCTAACCCTTACTGCTACCAGAGGGCCTGGGACTTGCTTCTAGGAAGCGTAGCTACAGAGTCCACATCTTTAGTTACCACATATATGTCACCCCAGTAAATCAGAATAACTAGTGTGTCCTAGAGGGTTATTTCCTTGGAATCTAATTTTGTTGACTTGCTAATATCGAGTCAGAAAACTCCACTCATTCTCCAGTACAGGTGAGCCTAGCATGCATTTGTAGGCACAGCAGTTAAAACTTTGTTTGGAAACTACTGGTCAAGGTGTCTTCAGGTTGGGGTTCCAAGGTAAGCAAATTGAAGCCTAATGTCAAAGAAAGCAAAACCAGAGACCTGGCCAGTTAGAGCCCATCAGGTAACCTCTGGCCAGGGCCCTTCTACTCTGGTAAGATATGTTTTCCTTGTCGTTTTCAGGAATGCCTACTAAGAAGTGCCCCTTACTTGTTGGAAGCCCATTATTACTCCCATTCTTGTTTGTTTATTATTTTTTGGTACTAATGATTGAAATCAGAGACTTTCCTGTGCCAAGAAGGCACTAAAACCAAACCATCTTCCATCCCTCTTCGCATTTACTTGAGCGTTTTAAGTCTAGAGTAAGCCCAGACATCAGACTGTATTTGACATTAGACTGAGTCTCGCAGAAATCACTGGGTCCAGAGACGGGCCCCGAGTAGGTAACACTGTAAGAAAGACAGGGGACATCATGGCGGTGGGGAAGGTCTGATAATTACATGTATCAAAATGGTGGACCCGACCTGGTGTGGTAGTACACACTGTAAGTCCAGCACTCTGGGAGGTTCAAGCACAGGGGTCACCAGCTTAAGCCCACTCTGGACAATTTAGCAAGATTTCATCTCAAAATAAAAAGAATATGGCTGGGGAGATGGCTCAGTGGAATAAGCGCTTCCCAGGCAAGCACAAGGGCCTGAGTTCCGCCAAAAATGTAATAAATAAATAAAATAAAAATAGGTAAAGAGAGCTTGGATATAGCTTAGTGAGAAGTCCCTGGGTTCAGTCCCCAACAGGGAAAAAAAGTTCTGGACCCAGAATTTGTGTTTTCCTAGAGAAAGGGGTGAAATTTACCAAAGATGATTTAAGGGTATAGCAGCCACAAAGGGGAAATTTTTTGTTTTTAATATTTTATATATTTATTTATTTGGTACGGTGTCTCACTATGCAGCTTGGGCTTGTAGTGATCCTCCTGTCTCAGCCTCCCCAGCGCTAGGATTGCAGGTGTGCACCACCATGCCCAGTTTCGGTGGCTGGCGTGGCATGCCAGCATTCTGGGGCTGGTTCAGCATGTGGTTCTAGGGTCAGCATGTACACTGCTCAGCCATCTCCTCAGCTCCACAATGGGTAAGTTTCTATACATCCAAGTTTTGGGGTGCACTGGAAACGAAAGGATCCAACAAGTCAAATAAGGGAAAGTGATGCTCTCCCAAAGATTCCTTCCAAAGACAGTGGAAAACTGGTTGCCTTCATTGTTTGCTTTATTGACAGATATTATTCTGCACTCAGTAATCTAGTTAAGAAATACAAAGTATATTGGGAATCTGATGAATAGTCTGAATTGGTAACCTATGTGAACATTTTGAAGAGACCTAAGATGAAAATAAAAACCAGAAGGCAGATAACTAAATATTCCCATAGATACAGAGCCAGAGAAGATGCCCAGAGTTCAAACCAAAGAACCCTGTGCTCGAGGTGTCTGTCTTCACTGTGAACAGCCAGCTTATTGGGAAGTTAACCGATCACCCTTGCTCCAGCTCTCAGTTTGGGCCTACCTTCTTTGGCCCAGACTGTTTCCTCACTAGAGGTCATCACAAAGGGGCTGACTCCCAGGAGAACAGACAACGATGGCGCTGGTGGGTTTTCTGGTAAACTGCTTTCCATACTACCTTTAACTAAACATGGAAAACTAAGGTTAGGTTTAATGAAAAATCATGCAGATTGATGATGAATATGGAGCCATTTCACTGGTTTAAACTCAACCCTCATACATTAACAAAACAAATTTTTTTGTGGTAAGTGAAATCTAAAAGGCTCTTGGGACATTTACAATAAAGCATTCCTTACTAGGTGACATTAATCTAGGAGAATCTGCTAGGCTGAGACCTGCTTTTTAAACAGAGGTCACATAAAATTCTTTCAAAGAGAATTTCCTGACTCTTCTAAGCCTGAACTATCTGTTCCTCACAGGCTGAAATCAATACATCAGTAAGTCCCTGATCTTTCTGAAGTGCCTACATAGTTGAGCACCTTCTTCTCAACTACAAGGAAAATTGAAGTGCTAAATTTAAAAAATCCAAACAGATCATTTGTACTGGTGTTTAACTTGCCTTAGTACCTACTGAAGCCAGTAGCTGTTCAGGACCTCACCAACTGTAGGAAGCCTTAGTAAACTAGGACTGACAGTCCTTTACAGCAACTCCTGTAACACTCCAGTCCTGCCCATTACAAAGCCTGGTAACATCCAGCTGAGGCTAGAGATCAGTTTAAGACCTTTGTACAGTTAAAACAAGAGAGAGAGAGAGAGAGAGAGAGAGAGAGAGAGAGAGAGATTGGAATAATGTTTCCATCAGTTCCATGCTTTAATATCTTTTTTCCTAATGTGTCCCATAATTGCAAAATGGTTCATAGCTGGACCTTGCTCAACTCTCTATCTGTGGATGGAGAAAATCAATGCTTATTTTTCTGTAGTTGGTAAAAGCAGCAATATATATGAATGTCAGACAACAGAGGTGCACCGAGACTCTGGCTTGTTTTTCTCAGATATTACACCAGGATCTAGAAGCTTATGGTTCCTCAAGATTCTGCTTTCACTGACTACTGCATTTTACAAAGGATTATTCAGAAAGATCTGATTTATTTTGCAAAATAATTACCTTGCAAAATCCATGAGGCCTCCTGGAAAGTCTCCAGTTTTCTATAGCAGAGGTCCCATTCTTTGGCAGGGACCTGACCACAGAAAGAATTTCTCTCTCATCTGAAAGGCTGAAACCATTCAAAGTTTCTTCAGGCCCATGACCAAAAAGAAGTGTTTCCCTGGACTTGCAGGATCTTGTAGGTCTTGGGTCACAAATTTTTCTTTGCTGGCATCTCCCTTGAGTGAATATACAGGAAGCCCTGTTCCAGAGCCTTTACTCTAGAAGGAATCACATATTGGCCTTTAGCTAACCCAAACTGGCTCAACAACTTCCAGCCTTGGGACTCACAAACTATACCAGACCTTTCACCTTCTTCATTTTGGATATGACAACCAGGCTTGAAGAGTTCTTACTAAGAACTCTGAAAGGGGGGCCCAGTGCTTATTTTAGGGTGTACAGTATTACTTATCCTAAATTGGATTGAGTGGCCAGAGCAGATCCAAGTTATCTAACAGGAGTGCCATGGTGGCCACGTTGGCAGAAATCTCAGCCTCACTGCTGTTAGGAAACAAGCTGTATTTATAGGTTCTGGACGTTGCTCAGAGTTTGCTGCACTGTCCTTAGATCCACATTTTGTGGTGAGCAGACTGAACATTATGAAATCCTTCTCCTATCACCTGCTTGTCCCCTCCCAGGTGTTGTAATCCACCTAGACCTGCTACCTTATTACCCTTGCCTGCCAGTGGTGAGGACTGTGTGAATGTGCACTGCATCAATGTACAAGTGGTCCCATTAGGCGATATATTTTGTTGGTAAATTTTGTGCCAAAAATACAGAAGGAAAATTATCTATTTTATTCTTTGATTTGATTTTGATTGATTTTGGTTTAGGGGGTCTAAGGTGGACCCCTCTCCTCCCCATTTCTTGATGTAGTACCCTTGTACTCTGCTTTCTCTCCAGAATCTTTGGTGTCCCCATTTGCAGCACACCAGGTGGTTCCGTGCAACTAGAATAACAAAATGAACCTTTTTAAAATGAGCCTGTTCCAGGCTGGGATAAAGATATCCCAGGCATGATAGTAACAGGCAATAATGCTTATGCCTAATTTTTGATTGGTCTCTTGAGTGATTTGGTCTCTCTTGCATGACTGACTGAAAAGGGGAGAATTGTTAAAAAATATACCTTTTGCTTTAGCAAGTTACCTTTCAATAGCTAATGCTTTTGATGCCTTAGAAGAAATCTACCCTGTTATACTAAAAGGCCCTTGCAAGCTGGACTGCAATAAAGAACTGAAAACTGAGCCATCAGAGACACACCCTGGATTGAGGACACTGGCACTGGCATGACCAAGATTGACCTTATAAATAATTTGAGAACTATTGCCAGTTTGTTATGAAAGCATTTGTGGAGGTTCCAGCAGGACGTCTCCATGACTGTGATTTGGTGCTTGGATTTGCTTTGCCTCTCAGAGGCAGAGAATGTAGCTGAGACACAGAATGCCCAGGCCCATTATGTACTGATTATAGGGGGAGAGTAGTGGTGGTGAAGGGGCGTGAAACAGTTCACTGTCTGCCTGTCCACTGCTGTCTTTCTGGTGAAGAAGCGAGAGAGGGAACCCAGAGATGGCAAGGTAGAGGAAGAGAGAGATAAGGAAGAGGTAGCTAAGCATGGTAAGGAGAAGCCAGAGATTGAAGATGCTCTGAGGATGAGGACAACAGTGATCATAAGAAAAGGAAACCAAAAAAGTTAAGGAGAAGTAGCTTGAACAGGAGGAAATGGAGACCAAGTCCATTTGGACTGAAAGCCTGTATGTCATCACCTAGCAGAAGAGTAGAGAATTCCATGGAGCCTAGCACCTGCCTGGGAAGCAGCTGAGGGGCCAGAGTGTTGTGAGTTATCTCTTGGCTAGCTAGCTTTGACTACTTTGAGAGCAGAAAGGAAAAGAAGTTCTGACTCTGAGTCCACCACATGCTCCTCACAGGCAGGCTTTTCAGTGAGGTGGTGATTGTGAGCACTAGCCTGAACAGCTGAGCAAAGTTCTTGCAACCCAGTCTCAAGAGTCCTTTTCAAAAACATCGTTAAGAACTCAGTTCTGAGAAGGTGAACTACAAGAAATTTTGGAGGGTAATGTTTAATACATTGTGTCAGCCTGAGAAGCTTAGAATTTTAGCTGAAGTTCCCAGGGTTCTCACTTGGTAATCACCCTCATCCTGTGCAAGAGGAAGCCATGGAGATGTTGAATGCTGCACTCACCCTCAGGAGAAGCAGCCTGCTACAATATAAAGGAGGAAAGAGGCTTCTTCTCCTCTTTTTTGCTCTTGTTGCTTTTTCCACCATGAACGGTTGCCCCTTTGCCACTCCACTACGCTGTGGATCCAGCTAAGCATAGAGTGAAACTTCCATAAACTGTGACTTAAATAAATATTTTCTCCTTTAACTTTGAATGTTGTCTAAGCAATGAGAGAAAAGTAACCAAGAAACTTTGGGAATGGCTCATGGGAAGAGTATGGAAAGGTTCAGAGATGTCATCTGAAAGAGAAGCACTTGTACCGGCGACTGACTATTCTGTATGGGTGACACTGGCCAGAGCTCAAAGACCAGAAGGCTGATAGAAATTCTGTCAGTAAATCAGGTTTGGGAAGCCCCTCCCTCAGGGAGGGACTACATTGGCTGCTGCGATCCAGACAACGTGTGTTATGGGTTAGCAAAAAGTTTGCATTTTGCTTAAGTTTCGAGACTTTGCCTGAGCCTAAGGTTAATGGCAAGGAAATAATTAATCTAGCAGAAGAAATTTAAAGGTAAACAAATATTGAGGCTGTGGCATGGATGCTTTGAGGAGGAACCAAAAAGGAAACAGACAAGTCCTTTGTAGCTCAAAATTTGCCACAGATGTCTTCAGATTTCATTAGCCAGATTTATGTTGAGAGTCAGGAGCAAAGAGCCCATCAGGATTATTTAAAACGTGAATTTGGCTTTTCCCAGCATTCTCTGGTCCTGCCCTGCCACTCCAGGCCGAGCACAGCCTTCCCTGTGAGTGAGAACATCCACCACCCTTTTGGGAGCTCTGAAGACCCGCCAAAGCCCAGGCCCAGTGAATGTGTGAGAGAACTTCTGTGCTCTCCTGCTGCCCCCCCCCCATACCTGTCGACACCCAGCCCAGGCCTGGCATACAGGCCTGGGGTGAAACTCTGCAGCTAAAGTCTCTGCACTGAGATTAGGGTCAAAACTATGCAGCTAATCCAGGAGCAGATCATCTTGTCAAAGGGGCACAACAGACTCACCTCCAAGGGAGCAACAGGAAGGAGCTGAGCACAGCAGCCAGACCCAAGCCAGGCACAACTACATGAACTAGAACTTTGTATATCAATACCTGAATTTCATAAAGTGCTAAGGTTAGAACTGCATCAAAACTATGCAACAAAGGTCAGAGGTAAGAACTACAAGAAATGATAAAAACAAGGAGCCAAATGCAATCTCAGGCTTCGGGCCCACCTGGACCAGGTGCAGAGGATGCTAGCTCAGCTGAAATGTATGAATTAATAGCATCAGTCAAAAAGAAACAACAGGAGAAAGTTATAGAGGAACTCAGAACAGAATTCATTTCTCGAATAGAAAAAGCAATATCTGAATACATAGCATTTGAAGTAAAGAATCAAATACAGAAACATATGGGGGAAGCCCAGTGCCCACCCAGATCTAGTGCTGAGAAAACTATCTCGGCTGAATTGTATCAATTAATAGCATCAGAAGTAAATAATCAACAGCAGAAAGGTACAGAGGAACTCAGAGAAGAATTTATTTCTGAAATTAAAAAAAAATCCCTGAAATCATAGCATCTGAAGTTAAGAATCAAATGCAGAAACATATGGAGAAAAACCAGTTTGAAAAAAAAAAAAACTTTGTAGTAAAAGAATTAATAACTGCTTCTAAAGAGGACATTAATAAAAAAAAATACAGGAGATTAGAAAACTGATGGATTCCTTGGATGAGCAATACAGGAAAGAAATGCATCGTATAAAGCAGAGTCAAAGAGATACAGAGGAACTTAAAAATCTCAAAAACAAGTGTACAACACCTTTTGAGTGAAAGTGAAGACAGAGGTTCAGATCTTGAAGATACTGGTGCAGCTAGTGAAAAGGTAAGAAAAGATCTCTTAAAAGCAACTAGGATGCAAGAAAAAAATAATTCATCACATGCAAGATGAAGAGAAGATGAACAATGTGAGACTAATAGGCATCAATGAGAAAGGAGGCAATAGAAATGATATAAAGAGAATATAGGAGAAGTAGTAGTAGAAAACTTCCCAAATATGAGGAAACAATCTAACATTTAAGTAACCAAAGCATGCAGAATGTCAAATAACTTCAACCCAACTAAAAACACACCGAGACATATAATAGTCAAGATCCCAGAAAAGAAGCAGATCACATTCAAAGGAAAACCCATCAGAATTACAGCCGATTTCTCTTCACAAACCATGAAGGCAAGGAGAGCATGGAGCAGACTACTTCAAGTACTCTATGAAAACAAATTGCAGCCAGACTACTATACCCTGAAAAACTTTCTTTCAAGTTAGATGGAGAAGTGAAATACTTCCATGACAAAGAACAAGTAAGAATTTCATGGTGACAAAGCCATCCCTACACAGGCTAATGAAAGATGTTCTACAGAGGGATTACAATGACCGGAACTCTACCAACGAGAACAGAAGGAACCCACTAAATAGGGCATACAATTAAACACAGGATAAAAAGGACTAAACAACATCATGTAAATAACATGACAATCATAAGTCAACACATTTCAATTATATCCATCAAAGTAAATGGACTCAATTCACCAATTAAGAGGAATACCCTGGCACAGTGGATTAGGAAAGAAAACCCAACAATATTCTCTAAAGAAGAAACACACTTAACTCAAAAATGCATTTATAGGCTTAAAGTCAAAGGATGGAAAACAGTACTTCATGCCTCAATACCTCATAAAAAAAGCAGGGGTGACAAACTGGTTCTCAGACGGTCTCAACTTCAAACCAAGAATGATCAAATGAAATAAAGAAGGTCAGTATATACTGGTTAGAGGAAGAATTCAATAGGAAGAGGTAACTCTCATAAAAATGTATGCACCAAAATGCGAGCACATAGTAAAACAAATCTTAATGGACATGAAAAATCTAATCTTCAATACAAAATCTTAACAGGAGACCTAAATACACCCTTATCACAGAATGACAGGTCGACCAGACAAAAAATAAGTAAAGTAGTAGTAGAACTGAATCAGAGCCTGAACAAATGGACTTCATGGTCATATTCAGAGTGTTCCACCCAACCACAGCTGAATACACATTTTTTTTTCAACTGCACATGTATCATTTTCTAAAATAGACCACATACTGGTCCATAGGTCAAGCTTAACTATATGCAAGAAAACAGAAATTATCCCTTGAGCATTATTTGACCACAGTGCAATGAAACTGCCAATAAATGACAGAAGAAACCAGAAAATCCCCTAAATATATGGAAATTAGACAATACCCTACTGAGCAATTAATGGGTGACAGATGAAATTTAACAACAAATAAAACAATATCTACAATTCAATGAAAATTCAACCACAATTTATCAGAATTTATGGGATGCGAAGAAAGCAGTTCTCAGAGGGAAATGCATAGCTATGAACTCACACATTAGGAAAATAAAATGGGAACAAATAAACACGCTAATGCAGCACCTCCAACATCTAGAAAAGGAAGAGTAAAGCAAACTCAGAGCCCAAAGACGGGAAGAAATCATAAAGATTAGAGCAGAAATTAATTCAATTGAGATGAAGAAAATAGTTCAAAGAATCAATGAATCAAAAAGCTGGTTCCTTGAAAAACTAAATAAAATTGATAAGCCCCTAGCTAACCTCATCAAAAAGAGGACAGAAAAAAATTCAAATATAAGCAATAAGGAATGAAAAGGGTGTAATTACCACGGACCCAGGGGAAATTTAGAACAATGTGTACAGATACTTTCAGAACCTTTATGCTCACATAGTAGAAGTCACAGAAGAAAGGGACAGATTTCTCAAAAGGTACAAATTACCAAAACTGAATCAAGAAGATATAACCACTCTCAATAACCCAATAACAGCCAATCAAATACAAAATGCAATAAAAAGCCTACTAAGAAAGGTCCAGATCCTGATGGATTCACAGCTGAATTCTACAAGAAATTTGTAGAAGATATAATCGCTACCCTCCTCAAACTCTTCAGTGAAATTGAAAAGGAAGCAGTCCTCCCAAAATCATTTCTGAGGGCAAGTATTATACTGATTCCAAAACCAGAAAAAGACACAACTACAAAAGAGAACTACAGGCCAGTCTCCCTCATGAACATAGATGCAAAAACCCTCAATAAAATCCTAGCAAACAGAATAGCAAGGATGGTTCAGTATTTGAAAATCTATAAATGGAATACACTATATTAATAGAGTGAAATCTAAAAACCACATGATCATCCCAATTGACACAGAAAAAGCTTTTGACAAATACTCATTCATGTTCAAATTCCTTCAGAAAATTGAAATAGAAGACATCTACCTCAATTTGATAAAAGCCATCTATGACAACCCAATGGCTCTTATAATTCTAAATGGGGAAAAGCTGAAATCTTTTACTCTCAGATCTGGTACAAGACACGGATGTCTTCTATCACCCCTTCTATTCAATATAGATTTGGAATCATTAGCTATAGCCATTAGACAAAAGGAAGAAATCAAAGGAATAAGAATAGGTAAAGAAGAAGTTAAATTATCACTATTTTCAGATGACATGATACTTTACTTGGAAGACCCCAAAAATTCCACTAAGAAACTACTAGAACTGATATGGAAACTCAGTAGCCTAGCAGGATACAAAGTCAGTACCCAAAGGTCAATAGCATTCCTCTACACTGATAACAAACACACTGAGAGGGAAACTATAGAAACAATACCTTTCACAATAGCACTGCAGAAAATGAAATACCTTGGAATTCACTTAACCAAGGAAGCCAAAGATCTTTTCATGGAAAATTACAGTACCCTAAGAAAAGAGATTAAAGAGGATTTCAGAAAATGGAAAGATATTCCCTGTTAGTGGATACGAATAGCCAACATCATGAAGATGGCCATACTCCCAAAATTGTTGTACAGATTTAGCACAACCCTTATCAAATTGCCACTAAGATACCTCCCAGATCTAGAGAACTCATTCCTACAATTTATTTGGAACCACAAAGACCTAGAGTAGCAAATGTAATCCTGTCCAACAAAGACAAGGCAGGAGGCATCGCATTTCTGACTTGAAACTGTACTACAAAGCTACTGTGATAAAAATCAACCTGGTATTGGCAAAAAAATAGACCTGAGGATCAGTGGAATAGATTAGAAGATGTAAAGGACTCTATTAACACACTCAGCCACCTGATGTTTGATAAAGGGGCTTTACCAGATGAGATCGGGCACGTTCAGGGCGGTATGGCTGTAGACATAAAGGGGCTCTATCAAACACACTTACTGGAAGAAAGATTGCCTCTTTAACAAATGGTGCTGGAAAAACTGGCTCTCTACAAGCCAAAAATGAAAACTTGACCCAGCTCTATCACCATGCACTAAGCTAATGTCAAAATGGATTAAATATGTAGACATTAAAACAGAAACACTCAATCTCCTGGAAGAGAAAGTAGGAGGAACTCTTGAAGACACAGGGTAGGTAAAGAGTTCATGAATAAACGTATAATCACATGGGAAACACTTGAAAGAATTAACAACTGGGACCAACTCTTATTGAGCAGTTTTTGTAAGCCAGGAGAAATCACTAACAAAGTGAAAAGACAACCCAAAAATTTCAAAAAAAATCCTAACAAGCAATCAGACAAAGGTCTGCTGTCTAGAATATATAAAAAACTGAGATGTATTAGGGTCCTCAAATTTAAAGACCCAATTCAGAAATGGGCATCTGAGATGAATACACATTTCTCAGAGGACGAAATTAAAGAAGTGAATAAATATATGAAAAAATGCTCCACATCTCTAGTCATCCATGAAATGCAAATAAAAACAACACTGAGATACCATCTCACTCCAGAAAGAATGGCTAGCATAAGGAAATCAACCAGTAACAAATGTTGGAGAGGTATTGGGGAAAAGGGAACACTTCTCCACTGCTGGTGGGAATGTAGACTGGTACAACCATTGTGGAGATAAGTGTGGAGACTCCTCAAAAGAGTAGGAGTAGAAATCCCATTCAAGCCGGCTATCCCCCTACTGAGAATTTTCCCAAAGGATCTGAAAACATTGTATCATAGTGATATATGTGTATCTATGTTTACAGCAGCACAATGTGTGATAGAAAAATCTTGGAAACAACCAAGATGTCTGTCACACGAGGAATGGTTGAAAAAGATGTGGTATTTCTGTATAACGGAGTATTACTCAGCTGTTAAGAATGATAAACTCGAAGCATTTATATTGAAGTGGATGCCACTTGAACATATACTCATAAGTGAAATAAACCAGACACACATTGTAAAGCCCAAATAATTTCTAAAAGCATACATGAGGTTGCGCCGCCATCCTGTTCTGTGTGCACCGCCTTAGTACATCAACAAACCATGTCAGCTTGTACAGATACTGCCTGATGTTATGTCTGCTTATGGCCATAGAGCTTAAATCACCTATATTCCCAAAACAAAGAGGACACACAAACCTCAGCTGGGGCCTAGCTTAGAAAAACATTTAATCTCTAGCCTGGGAACACTCTCCTAAAACAGGCCATTGTGACCCAGCC